>VXBR01006364.1:633064-654276 GCA_013400215.1 Cisticola juncidis | reverse complement strand
AAAAAAAAAAAAAAAAAAAGCAAGCAACCCAAAAAACAACCACCTCAAACCAGCGAGACTGCAGGGGAAAAAATGGAAGTGGCTGAGCGAGCGAAGGTTTTTTTGTTTGGTTTTTTGTTGTTTTTGTTGGTTGGTTTTTTTTTTTTTTTACTTGAAACAAAGTCTCAGCACAGCAGCCCGATGCACGGCGATGTCAGGCAGTCGACGGTCTGAGAGAAGGACTAAGGCGCTAGTGCGGATTTGTTGGTGGGTTTTGTTGTTGTTGTTGTTGTTACTAATAGACTTATTCCTCCTTCCTCCCTCCTCCTCCCCCCNTTTCCCGGCCGCCGTTCCCAGCGCCCCGGCGGCGGAAAAACCCGCGGGCGGGCAGCGGGGGAAACGGGGACGCCGGGGCGGGAAGCTCGCACTTGATCTCCTTCCTCTTGTTTTTTTCTTCCAAAGCACAACCTCCCCCTCGCCGCAGCCCCGAGAGCTGTCGGCTCGGCCCCGCGATACAGATTAACTGATACAGGGCTCCCGGGATAAACCCTCTCAAACTGCCGCCCGCCTCCGACAAGAAACAATAGCGATTTTCTCAGCGCGGCTGCAATTAACACCGTGTTTGTTCCCCGCCAGAGATGAGGCTGTGCCCGCTCGCAGCCGCATCCATTCCCGCGGCTGCCGCCGGCCGCCCTCTTAGCACGGAGAAGGATGTAGAGCCGGCGGGGCTCTCCCGGCGCGGTGCCCAGTGCGGGAGCGACGCTGCCCCGGCTGAGAGCGGAGTTTGTGGGGTGACAGCGGCTGAGGCGGCACCGTCCGCGGCGGGTGGGGTCAGACGGGGGAGGTTCATGAAAAAAGCTTGGCCACAAGCAAGACGCCCCCCTTTTTCTTTTGTTTTTGATTTAAATTTTGCTACATCTTGGTATGGTTGGGTGTGCTTCTTTTCCCTCCCCTCCCGCTGTGTCCCTCCTGCTCCCCAGGTCGGGTCTGGTTCTTCCCTCTGCCATGAGATATCGGGGCAGTCTGCACGACAACAGATATCCGGCGTGAAAATTAGGAGATGACATTTTAATAAATGCTGCTGTCAGTCAGCAACGCTCAGCCTGGCTGCCGTGTGCTCTCACTGCTGCCATTCTGCAGAGAACACAAGGCCCTGCTGAGTTCGTGGGGCAATGAAGCCCTTCCAGGCCAACAAAGTTTATGTGAAACACGGCTGTGTGATTATGGACACGACCTCCCATCCCGATGAAATGAAAGTTTAAATTTCTGGACGCCATCCAAACCAATCGGTCTTTAAAGCAAACAGTTTTCTCCCCTACTGTCCTGTTCTAGCCCCTGCAAGGTTTGAATTCCGGTAACACAGAGCTTTTATGATTACAATTACATGCTGCACAAATTCTGGTTAGAGGTATTGCTGGTCACAATCCACTTTTGACGAAAGTAAACTGAAACATGGTTATAGCTTTTTACTGTATTTTCCATAGGTACAGGCTGTAAACCATATGCCTGCTAGCTTTTACACCCATAAATCCGTTATATCCCTGTTGTCAAAATAAAACAAATATCTACCCAAAGCCAGGAAAATGTGAGGCATGTTCAGGGTCTGTGCCCAGCAAATGCAATGCAATGAAAGCTGAACTGTTAATGCTTTAGAGATAATCTAATTCTCTCATATTTGATGACATTCCATGCTATCTGTGGGTGATCATCATGTCGCCTAAAGTACTTAAAGGGAAGTTTTGTTCGTAGCCAGGCTGATATGAGCGGAATAAACGACAGGTGTACATACAATGCAGTCTTTAAACAAATTTTCATCTCCTTTTCATTAAATGAAGTACTGGAAGGTAAGTCATGAAAGAAAACAACTTGAATGAACTCTTTTACCTGTTTTCTATGTCACTGATATGTTGTAGCTTCTTTAATTGTCAGTGGAAATCAAAAAATAAGGAATACACAATGTATGGTAAGCAAATGTCTTTAGACATCTGCTAGATATTCCAACCCAGTGATTAACTTGAACTTTTCAATTTTGTGAAGATATGGCCATGCTGGAGAGGAGTCTGGGTGGAAGATTCCTTAACCTCTCGCCCACAAAGTGAAGGAAAGGGTGGAAGTTGCACAAGTCGTGCTTAGGTTAACTGTGACAGCTGAGGAGCAGAGGGGTGGGAAGCGATGGGACAGGGTGGGATGGGATGGCAGCACAGAGCACTCTGATGATTTTTTTTACAAGATTTGTGCAATTAGACTTGAACAATTCAGTTTTTAATGTCTGGAACTAAGTCATTAAATAAGCTATACCATTTTTTGAGCACACAAATATCTACGATCCACTTGCAGGTGTTTTTCTACTGGAATTGAAGCCAATTTAAGAAATTTTTTTGTTGTTGTTTGCCAGGTGTCATACAGCATTTGAGATAAAATGTTATTTTGATAGTCTAGAAGTGAGAGTCAGGATATGTTTAAGTCTGCAAAATATAAATAGGTAGAAATGTGACAATATGTTTGTTTAATTTGGGCATGTGGATCACTTGTGCTTGGAATGGTCCTGTTTTGTGTGTACATTTATTCATAAGCTACAGCCTGAAGGGCAGATGTAAAGTGAACTTGTGCACATAATTTGGAAATATTGAATAGATCAATCTTGTTTGAGAACCTCTGTTAAAACCCAGACTAATGTATTAATGCAATGCCACAGTTTCATGGGAGGGCTGTCAGCCCTGCATGGTACATGTGGTGCCATCTGTACTACAAAGAAAATATCAAGGCACTGAAAGAAGTGTTATGTTGCTCAGTAGTAGTGTTGTAGGGATAGGCACAACACAGTGAATGCTAAATTTATAGTGCTGCTCTCTAGGCTAAATGCAATTGTTTCAGAAAGGTTGGGCTTGATCCAAGCTAGGAAAGAGGGAGGAAAGTAATGTTTTTATGTAATTTCTGTATTGATGAGAAAAATGAGACTTACCAAATTTAATATGTTGGATGCAATAAAAATTAAAGAGCTTGTTTAGTTGGGTTTTCTCCCCCAAATCTGCAGAAGCACTTTGAGATCTTTGGTACCTTGGTGACAGCAGCTAGATGGTTTCAGTCCAGATTTTAGTGAACATAGCACAAGATTCAGCACAGCTGGAACTGGAATTATCACTGACAGTTTTGGTGCAAATTTGAAAAGGAAGGACACAGTTTAAAGCAAGTGACTTTGGAGAATGGACTGTTCTCTTACTCAGTCACCAGTCACCCTTAGGGGGACTCTTTTCAAGTAAAGGTCACTGTTGCAGCCTACAGTGTCATTCCTTTAAGGAAATAAGAGAGTCTGTCTCCAATACTGAAGGCACATATTTAAAAAAAAAATCTTAAAATTGTTTTCAACAGAGACTTTGTTCATTATTATTATCATTATCATTATCATCATTGTGTTTAACTCACTCCAGAATTACCCTTAGATATGTCCTTCTATGCCCACAAGAAAGGAAACTGTTGCTATAGACTCAATTTACAGGTAAGAGGTGAGGGATAGTTACACTGAGCCTCTTGGTTTATGACAAAGTGCCACTGGTCTGTTTCCCACATCCTATTTTTTGCAGATATGCAAGGCCCTTCAAAATCCCCTTTGGCAAGAGTGGACTTTTTACTCTGCATTATATGTTCTTCTGCAGAGCACCAAGCTGTATTTCCCAGCTCCAAGTCAGGAAAAATGTTAAATCCAAAGCTGGTGTGACCACTTCAAGAGAAATGTTATGTAATTTGGTGTGAAGGAAAGAAATAAAATGGAAGATGCTGGCCATATTACAGGTATTATAAAATTCACTAAATACCTAAATAAGAAAAGAAGAAAAACACTTTGTTGTTCCAACAACAAATGCAAATTGGAAAAATTTCATGGACTTGCATATGTTTTCTGGCCCAGGATGTTACAAACCATTGAGAATCACCGCATTTCTCTAAGAATTTCAGATTCTTAGTGAATTTTACCAATGTTAGTTTTCTCTCTGTTATTAAGAGGAAATATTAATTTTGTAAATAATAGGCTATATTCTGCCTTCTCAGTTTTAAATATACTTGGAAAGATTATATCATCCTAATTAATTTTATTAGAGAAATGATTAATATATTCATAAATAGCTAATTAATAATGCAGCACCAGTAGATGGTGCTCAAGAATGTATAGCATAACTGGAGGCACGGGTGAATAAAATGTTCTATTTTGAAATGGAAAAATTTTGGCAAAAATACTAATTTACTTTTGAGAAGTTGATTTTTCATCTATAATGTCACCTTCCAAATCCAATCAAACCTTTGATTGTTTGACAATTTTCAAGTTGAAGAAGTCAGTGATTAACTTGCTTATTTGTTTTCCTTCTTTGTATGACTTCTTCAGTAAAGGTTTTCACAAGGAATTCTAAATTCTGCTACTAGCTTAAAGTGTTTTGATGTCATTCAATCCAGTAAATTCAATAATTGGGCTAGAAGCAGTGAAACTCATGGAATAGGTGACACCAAGGACATGGGCAGAAGGGGTCTGAATCATGTGTAAGGCCTGTACAGCATCCTACCACAGATGGTGGCTCTTGGAGGCTCCTGAGGAAGGCTCAGAAAACCCAGAAGACTACTGTTTTTGACAATCTGACTTAAAAAAAATCTCACCTGGTCTCCAGTATGCAGAGCTCTGTTTAAGTCTCCAAATAAGTTTAAGTTCCCCCACAATACTCGTTTAGCTAGTTTAACTCCATACTTTCTTGTTTTCCCCATAAGCACATTATTGTTCTCAATCTGAAATTCTTTTAATGTTATCAAATTATGAGTCTAACAGCATAAACACTAAGTTAAAACTGATGTTCTGTTAGATTTGCTATCTTTTTATGTAATTCAGCATATTCATATGTCACCATATTCTTGTATTAGTGCAGGGAGAAGTGAGATTCTTGCTTACTTCTAGCAGTTATGTTATATTTTTGCCATGCTTCTATTTAGTATCATTTTAAGATATTCCACTCTGTTTCCACAAAACCCTGCTTCTACAATTCTTGTCACTTTTCTCTTAAACACCCCCTAGTTTTCTGATATCATTCTAAGATGTAGAAATCATCACTGCACACAGCAGTTCAGATCAGGCTGCAGCTCTGATTTTTATAACATTGCTTTTCTTTATCATCTCTTCTTGATTAATTTTAATATCTTGCTGCTTCTGAGAGCTGCTACACTGAACAGAGGTCTTCATTTTGCTGTCCATGTCTGTTCTTTTTATCAGTCTCCCATGAGAAACTTTGTCAAGCAACTTTAAAATAGATGATGTCTATTGGTTATCCTTTGACCACTTCAGTAGTTTACTGATGTGTTGAAAACATTCTAGCAGATGAGTGAGATATCATCTTCCTTTGCACAGATCTATCATCTTATGATCTTGTGAGTGTTTTATGTTGTTATTTTTAATTTGTTAGGTACAGATGTAAGATTTATGAATCTTTGATTCCCTGAATAATTCTAAACTCCTTTTGATGATGTATATGAAACATTTGCTATTCTCCAACCTTCCAGTAAAGAAGTTGTTTTTCAATTAGAGATTGCATAGCTCAACTACTTGTACAGGATTTTCAGTCTTGGTGGCTTCCTGCTTTTCAAATGATTGATTTGTTCCAGCACCTCTTCATCTGATAATACCTAATTTTTATTACCCAAGAGTAGATATCTCCCCAACATCCTCTATTGTGAAGGCTGATGCAAATAAATCTTCTGTGCTCCTGGCAATGTCCTTTTCCTCCCTAATTGCTGTCTTTATTCTCCGAAGTTACCAGAAAACGTAGTTACTATTAAAAGTTTCTTGCTTTTCATATATTAAAGGAGGCTCTTTATATATTGCTATCCATTTTTTTTTCCCTTTTTACCTCTTTGTTATTACAGTCTGTGATAATTTCCCTCATTTCCTAAGCTGCCTTTTCAGATTATGACAGTTCCCTTCTTAGATCAAGTAACATCTCAAATCCTTTCATTTGACTCCACTAGTTTGCAATTTACCTTCTTGTTTATCTTCTCCCCTCCCCCATATGTGCATTTATCAATGGAAATATTCTTGGGTTTAGAAGGAACTCAAATCCCACATTCTATTGAAGGCCTCTGACCAAAAGTTAGTGTTGTGAAATTTTTAATATAAATTATATCTTGTTAGATGCATTTAACCTTAATATTTTAAGACCACATTACATATTTGTTTGGATAGTCTGAATCCTTGACTTCTTTCTGCTTACTGCAATTGAAGTCTAAAAATATGTCTAAACACTGTTTTAATAATGGTGTTCAATTTATCAAGCTGACCTCATTGATTTAAGGCTGTCCTATGTCTTCCAAGGTGACACTCATTTCTCAAAATAGTTTTCTTTCAATTATATTCTGTTTCAAGAACTAATTTCCTGTAGTTCTGTGAAACTATATTTTTAATCTTTGCCATTTTCATATCTGATTTGTGTCTAATTGAATTGTATGACATTTATTATTATCCTGTTTTGTTACATATTCTTGCTTTTTTTTCTTTTTCTGTGCCACACCCTTAGTTATCTTAGTTTTGACTTGCATTTTTCAACATGTGTCTTTCTCTGCCCTTGGCTTCCATTCTCAAGTACAGCCCTCTCCACTTAGAGAGTTTTTTCACACTGGAATTTTTAGAATGTACAAAGCGAAATTTTTATGTACAAATTTTATGTACAAAGCAAAATTCCTCACAGAACTGGTCCATTCTGTTATTCTGGAGCAGTTTACAAGGCATTGTAGGTTTTTTAAAAAATTATTTATTTAAATATTTATCCAGGAGCTTTCTTATGTTAGTACACTTCCATTGTGACAATAGCATAAAGCCTTCTTCTATTGGAAAGCCTTCTATTTCACTTATTTTGATTTTAATTTTTAATTTTGCATATTTTAAATATTTGAAGATCTTTATTTTTATCAGGTGTCATTCTATGGCACATTTCCTGGATTTGTTCTTCTTCAGTTGCATAGTTTCATTCTAAATGGATACTCAGAAGTATCTGTACATTTACCAGTAACATTTGTAGATGACTCGTTGTTCTTTGCCTGTGTTTGTTTATTAGGTGTTTGGAAAAGAAATTTAGCCCTTCAATCTGTGAAATCAGTATTTTCAATACTTTGTGTGTTGCATATATAATTGCTGTCATTTGATAACAAACTTTCTGTTATTTCATGCATGCACATAGTCTGGTGGTGAGATTCTAACTGGCTGTACTGTGAACGACTGTAAAGTTACAAGAAACTCATTGCAGTCCCAACACGTGGGCTGTATAATAAAATTTACAAAATTAATTGGAGAATATTTATGCAAAGATCAAAATAAAAATAAGACCACAGTCTCCATGTTAATTATCTAAATGCACCAAAATCCTCTTTATACTGGGAGGAATACAAATATTTTAAAAATGTGCTTTCGTCTCTGATGTTATTAATGTACTCTAAAATATTGCCTAGTCATTAATCAAATTGAACTGTGATAAATACAGAAAAAGCCACAAACCCTGTGTCATTTTGGCTTGTTCTGCTAAAAGGAGTGAAACTCAGAGTTAATACTGAATTGGTCTTTAATGCTCTTCATCTTGCTTATGTAGGCTAGAGAAGAGTAATTTTATGTACTTTGTGTGTCATTAACATCACTAATCACAAAGGGCAGTGTTAAAAGATGATGTCTTGTCTTGAGTTTTTCCTTGCATTAGTGAAAATGAAAGACTGATAAACCTGTCTAAGAGTTTAACTTTCTGCTGTAAGAGTTTAGTGTTTAAAATAGAGGTGGTTTAACCCCACCTGGCAACTAAGCCCCACATAACCACTCGCTCACTCTGGCCTCAATCATGTTGGGGAAAAAATCAGAAGAGCAAAAGTGAGAAAGCTCATGGGTTGAGATAACAATGGATCAAGCAAAGTCTGCACACACAAGGAAAGGAAACCCAGGAATTCATTCACTACTTGCCATGGGCCAACAGGTGTTCAGCTGCATCCAGCAAAGCAGGGCTCCTTTAGGATACAAAGATAAATGCCATCACTTTCTATGTTCCCCCCTTTCTTCTACTTCCCCCAGTGTTACTTAGTAAGCATGACCCCACATGGTATGGAATGTCCCTTTGGTCAGTTGGGCTCAGCTGTCCTGCCTGTGTCCCCTCAGCTCCTTGAGCACCCCCAGCCTCCTCTCTGATGGAGTGGGGTGAGGAGCAAAAAAGGTCTTGGCTGTGTATAAGTGCTGCCCAACAATAGTGAAAACATCCCTGTATTATCAACATTGTTTAAAGCAGAAATCCAAAGCAGAGCTGAACACTTCACTGCTACTATGAATAAAATTATCTCTACCCCAACCAGAACTATCACAGAAATGCACAAATTATGCTGCTTGTCCCCTACCAAGTTCAGTTGTGACCTGTTTTAAGATGTCGATCAAGATACCCGTACAGAATTTTGTTTAAATAAGTTGATAGTGCATGCAAATTAATATTTTGAAACCTGAAGTTTTTCCTTATTATAACTTTCTAAGCCAGCAGAAAGGATGGCAGCATTTATTTAAGGTTAACAACAGCTTTTGTTATTCCTCTTGGGCCTCATTCAGAGACACCCAGTCCACAATGTCCCTTCAGCATAAAACACAGAAAGAATTTTCTAAACTACAATCGGAATCCAAGTGACTCTTTCTTCTCTTATGTCTTTGGTTCTAGTGAGGGGAAGTACAAACGGTATGGTGGCACTGTTACTGCTTTACTGCTGCTGACAAAGTGTGGACTGCCTGTCTCTTTAAAACAAAGTTTCTCTGAGCTTGATTTGAGGGGAGGATTCAGAACTGTGTAACCTGAGCATCTGGAAGGGATAGTTTGAAATGAACTTTTGTGAGGTTTCAAGCATATCCTTTTGTAACCCCAGTTGTCTGGGTCTTTAAGTTGCCCCTTACTAAGAATGATGTCTTTCTGAGGCACATAGCTCTTCCCAAGAAACTTAGTGTAATAGAAAACTGCATTCTAGCTCACGCTTCCAAATTCCATGTTAAAGAACAGGAACTGAAATCTCAGCACAGTCCTCCCCTACATGCTTGTTTGATCCAAATGCATATACATTTTTAGAAAATATTAATTAATATGATGAGTTTTTACAGATGGTATTTTCTCAAATACCCAGTATTTCCATGGAAAGGCCATTCAAGGATTAGCTGAGTCCATCAGGAAGCATCACCCTGGGAAAGAAAAAGGGACATGTTGTGAGACTATGGAACTACAGAGTCAAGATTGGCAAGGAAAGACAGACTGGGGATTGATAATTTTACTGTCTAGCAGAAGAACAGCAGGCATCATAAAAAACTGGAAGGAGTTGTGCTCGAAACAGAAGAGTTGCTCATGCAGCAAGTAACTGACCTTTGAAACTCCTTGACAAGGGATGTTGTAGATAATAAAAATAAATAAAATACAAATTTTCATGGGCTCAGGGACAACTGGACAAGCATATGAAAGAGAAATCCAGTCATGCTGGGGGTTGTCAATAAGTGTGCAAAATCATATCTGCTTCAGGAATTCCCCTGTGCTGGAAATAATTAGAGGCTGGGCATGTATTAGGGGACAATCTTGAGCCTCCTTCAGCATGAATAGCCACTTCTGAAACAGAATGTGGGGCTGAATAAAACTTTAGGGTGGTACAATCATTTTGTTCTTCACTCTTTTTGGATATTTTTATAGTGACAGAGAGGTAGATTTTCAGAGGTGAAAATCTAATTTTTTTTTTCCAGAGATCCTGGAATAAGTTGAAATTTGGAAGCAAGCACTGAACATTATTGTTCAGAATGTCAGGACATCTATTTCAGTTTTAAAACATTGGCTGAGTGCCCATAATTGCCTTAAGTGAGTGCTCATATTTAAAAATTTGAGGATATAGTCCAGTTTCAGATCAAGCTGAGACCCAGGGAGTCAATTCTCAAGGTCTTTTTTCTGTATCTAAACACCATTAGTTTTGGAAACACATTATCTTCAATTCCCCACATCTCAAACGAGGAAGAAGCTATATCCTATTCTAAAATTGCCCAGTATCTAAAATTTCATTGAACAAGCAAGGCTTATATTAAGTGAAAAAAATGTTTTAGAATTGGGAATAAAATACATACTTTATAGTTTTGGAAGAGAGTACTTGTGAGAAGAAAAAAGTATTTGGTCTTAAACAAATCATTTCCTTGGCTTCATGGTGGGCATCCAGAGTAAATTGTTTCATTGAAGCAGTCTGTTTAAAAGTTTATGTATATGTCAGACACACTTTTGACATCATTAACATATCTGAAAAAGAGGAAGCATCAGACAGTAGCAGCCAAAGGCATGGATGACAAATGCTGCTTACTGACATGGTGAGGACTTCACATATGACTGTCAATAAGGTGTTCGTGGGCCACAGCTCTGCAAGGAGGTGTTGTGAAGCTCAACTGCATGAGGAAAGCAGATGTAAATGTATTGTTCAATTTTTAAGAAATGCAGCTTTTTGGATGCGTTTATGTGTTTCACGTCGTTGTATTAGATTTCCAGCATGGAATTTTAGAGGAATAGCTAAGTTTACTTAATATTCTAAAGAAATGTAAAACTTGAGTTAGAGAGTTGTATGTTGGCAGTAGCTCAGCTCATATCAATGGCCTTGTATCAGTGTAGAACATATGTGAGAATGGAATCATGCTCTTGATATGTACTCTGGGCTCAAACTGAAGAGTGAGAGGAGAGAAGCACATTTATATTACCAAAGGGCAAAATGTTCTGTGAAAATGTGGGGTATTACTGTTAGGAGCTGCAGGTGGCTGTCATCATTCTGAAGAGACACATTTTCACAACACTATACAAAATATCAGAGTTTGCAAGAAAAGGAGTTCCAAAATTGTCAGGCACAAGAGAAGAGTATTTGGAGGGTGGGGTTTTATTGTTTTTAAAGATTAATAACTATAGGTGAGTGAGTGAAAGAAAATTACAGAGATGTGCTAATTTAGAGAGCTATCTACCACTGAATCCAAAAAGCCAATAAGTAAAGGGAATTAACCCAAACACAGTATAGAGCATCTACACCAAATGTATTAGACCTGCTGCTAAAAGCCATAGGTTTTTGTCTTTCATAAATTCTGGCAATGTTCTCAGTCCTCTCCTGCCAATAATGTCTGATTGCACTGAAATATTTTCCCCTCTATCTCTCCCTTCTTTCTCTCTTTTGCCTTTGTCTCTTCCCTCCTGTATGCACACTTGAATCTGTTATGTCAGTGCTGTTAATCAGTGAATCCTAGACCTTTTATTGAAGTGATATAACTAAAAATTTCTGATGAATGATTTATTGTTCTGTTCTTGCTGAACATTGCTGACTGTTATCACAATAAATGTAAGTAGTGTCACTGAAGTCAGCAGATCTATGCTGAATTAATCAGTATGGATTCTAGTCCTAAAAGATATAATTGATAAAGTTGTTTGTGTGCTTGAAACAAACCGTGAATGGATATCTCAGTATAGGTTCCTTAAAACTGGCTTAACTGTACATTTAATTAATTTTAGAGCGTGTCACCTTCACACAGAGCAATTCAGCTTTAAAATATGTTAGGTCTTGGTAAAGGTATTTATAATGTGATTATTAATAAACTTTATTTTTGTTTATTAGTATTATGTTTTTGTCCGTGCTTTATAATTTGTGTGTTAAATACCACATTTTAAAAATAAGTAGGTTACCTTGCAGAGGGGAAGTCAACAAATGGATGCAGTTTCAAACACTACACAGTGCTGTATATTCAAAAGTGACGCAGGGTTAAAAAAAAAAAGCAGCCTGTTTTCAGTAAAATGCTTAGGTATGAACATATTTCTGTTTTATACTCATTTTAAAATGTGAGAGAAAGAGACTGAGAAATATTTAATGATGAAACTACTAAAACATGATATTCAAATATACCGACAAGAAGCTGTTCCAATCTCTTTTCTTCCTGTCTTTTATATGCCTCCTCTGGCTTCTTCTCTCGTCATATATTTAATACAATATTTTCATCCCATTTACACAGCCTTGTCTAATCTTTTTTCTTATACAGTTCTTGCACTCATTTTTCTCTCTCAACCATGTATTTCCATGGCTTTCTTCTCTTCAATGTATTCAGTATTTCTTCTCATGCTTCTCTTATTCCTGTGCTACTGGCTTCCTATAAGCATCTATATTGTTAGACTATTTTCCATATTCTAATTTTATGATCTATGATTGCTCTTCGAATTCAATTCCCAAAGTATTGTTTCAGCTATTGGAAATACAGATAAAATTTCAATGATACTATTTATTTAAACAGCAACTTTTTAAGTTACCAAGAACATTTGACAGTGAAGAACAAGATTCCTTCCTTGACTGTTCCTACAAGATGGAAGTATTCCTCCCCACCATTCCTCAGAAAACTGTCCCATTAATGGGATATGCATTGGAATCCATCTACCCAGTTTTCGAGGGAATGCTAAAATGTGACAAGATGGATGACATGTTAAATTCAGATGTATATATCTGGGTTGCTTACTCCCCTGGTATGGTCAACAAATAGAAACAGGTGATCCTAATAATGTTTTTCATTGAATCTTGCTGTGGATCTTAGAAGTAAGTTAGCTGATTCACATGCTGATAGTTTTTCTTTTCCCTGTTCTGATGTAAGTTTCTGAGGTTGTGTGAGATAAACCCTTTTTCTGCTATCTCTTATAGTGGGCTGGTAAAGTTAATTCTCCAACTGACTTCCCAGTTTCTTTGGGTATCCCCTTCCCTAAATCTGTTTTTGTGTCTAATTTGAAAGTAAGTCAGACCATTTATAAATTTTCTCTGCTATAGCCTTGCTATTTGTAACCAGCCATACTTCAGTTGTGCCTTTGAACCCATCAATGAAGGTCTTTGATGCAAGATCCAGTCCTTTCAGTCCAAGGGTGAAGGCCTATCCTCCCAAGTCTTAGAAAGCAATCATAAGAATGTACACATCTGTCTCCATGTCTTTTCCTTCTAGCAGCATAGTTTTTCTGACCCTATTTCCGTCTTCACCCTGTATCTGTTGGTGTTTCTGGTGGCCCCACACCAAGCTGGACTAGGGCATTACTGCAGCAGTGGAGTCACACTCTCGTGCTCTCCTGCAAGATGCTGTCTGCATGTCCGAGGGCATGCCCCTGCTGAGGGCAGCCTGTGTTCTAACTCCTCCTGCCCCCAGGAAGCAGACAGATGCAGGCAGGGGGCTGCATGCCAGCTTTGTGCCTGCCAGAAGCCCAGGGGAGTGCTGAGGCTCAGGCAGGATCTCTGTGTTGCTGCAGTGCTCGCAGCCCTCCTCCTCCAGCGTGGCAATGGTACATGGCTGAAAACCACCACCCCTTTTTTGTACCTAGCTGCTGTCAGCCCCAGGCTTGGAACTGTGTAGGCAAGTCCAGTCTGTGCCCTGGCATCCTCCATGCCTGGAAACCATCTGCCACTTACAGCCCTGCTTGTAAATTACCAAAAATAAAAAGTACAGATAACTGACCACATGATGATCACATGCTTGGGAGGAGGAAATCTTATGATTTAGGGTCTTCACAAACATTACTGATTTCAGGAGGTATGTGGCACACTTAAAGTCAGGAATTCACATATAAGTTCATATGGAGCATTCTGGTATCTACCCCACCAACTGTTGCTGGACTTGCAGGAGTCAATGTCTTTTTTCCTTTCTTTTCTTTTTTTCTTTTTTTTTTTTTAACTGCTGGTCAGTTAAAAACAGAGATGATATTCTGCGTACTCCTCTCTGCTTGTCTTCATTAATGCAGTGCTCTTCTGCCTTTGTCTCCTTTCTTGAGTTATTGTCTTCCAACATGTCTTAACAAATTTTTTTTAAAGCTATGAACCTTTTGGGGCCAGGGACATATCTTGTTAAAACTTAAAAAGGGATGTAGAAGCAATTTTTACCATGCTAGAATAAAATTTAAATATAGATATGAGATATAATAAAACTCTGCCTTCACATACGTGGCCACAGTTGGAAATGTCCACTTGAGAGCAGAACAAGGGGCACAGTCTGCAAAGGTCAGGCTTGCTAACTATGTATTCAATAATTAGTACTAATCTTCACACTTTAAATGTAACTGATAGAACTTCACCATAAATTCGTTCTGTTTTTGTTTAGAAGGTTTGGTTTGTGAAACAATAATGAGTACTTGTCTAAATTGCTTATTAATTAATTAACTCTTGATGAATCTGAATACACATATTTTCTTCAGTCTGATCTTTATTATGCCATTGAGCAAATAGCTTTAATATAGGAACTGCTACTGAGCACTTAGAAATAAGGATGTGGGTGGCATGCCTTGTAAGTTACCAACTGGCCTTAATTATGATGTTGAACTTTTGCACTAAAGTCCTACTACCTCTGTGGTTTTAATATAGAAACCATGTCTCTTACGAAAACATTTTTTTTTTATGTTCATGTGAATTTTTCTCCCTGTTGCATTTTTGGACACAAGACGTTAATAAGAAAATTTTAAAATTGTAGTTGGTGCAAAGAAATAGGAACAAACAGAAGGAAGTTTAATATATAAGAAATCTGAACTGCTTCTATAGGCTCAAAATGAAAACAATTGTAAAGCTCAGTTATTATCGTATGCATTTTTAAACAACAAAATTCCTAATTCTTCTACTATTAGAGGAACCTTCCTCCAGACCACCTTACTCAGAGCTCCAGTTAGCCCAGCCTTGAACTCTTCCAGGGATGGGGAGTCCACAACTTCTCTAGCAAACCAGCTCTAGTGCCTCACCACCCTCTGAGTAAAGAATTTCTTCCTAACATCTAATGTGAGCCTGCCTTCTTTCAGTTTAGAACCACTGTCCCTTGTAATGTCACCCTCTGCCAGGTAAGAAGTCACTCTCCTTTTTAAGCCTCCTCAAGGTACTTGAAAGCTGTAATAAGGTCTCCCCAAAGCCTTTTCTCCTTCATTCTGAACAACCCCAACTCCCTCAGCCTATCCTTATAGGAGTGGTATTCCAGTCCTGTCATCAACTTAGTGTCTCTCTTATGGAGTCATTCCCACAGGTCAATGACTTTCATTTTACAGAAAGCATTTTCCTGTTTTTTATCTTAATTTACTGAGTTTTAAGTTAAAACAGTTGCTCACTTGCTTTTTATTCCAGCTGGTTAGTAATAAGGTGAACATAAATGTAAAATCTGAGAGTTTGGAGTAACCAGAAGACTGTGAAGCCTACACAGTTTTTGTGTTTCCTTACAAATCAGATGGAGAAATAAGTGAAGAGGGAAATGGGCACGATTGCCTGAGATGAGAAGGGAAATGAAGTCATTCAGAAATATTTCACCTAAGTGTGTCAGAATTATTTCTTCACAACAGCATTTTGCCATCGAGAACATTGCACGTTCAGCCCATGACACAAAATTCTAATTATTGTCCTTCACTGTTCAACTTGACAGTTTCTATTTGACTAAGCTATAGGAATGGACAAAGAAATTGTTGACCATTGGATTAATGGAGTTCCTGTAGTCAAGACTTACAAGGCTAAACAGCACAGGTGTCTTTAGTCAGAAATAAAGGAAATTGTCCTAGTGTGTTTTATAGTAACAGTTTCTAATGCACTGATGAACACACAAATATTTTTAAAGAATTTAGTATACTTACATACAATTAAATTATCTGGAAAGCACTGGATTAGCAACCTTGGCAACTACTAAATATTTACCCTATTCTGATCACAGCAATGTTTGACTTCTTAAGTATTCCCTGCAGATGCCTTGTCTTATTAAGATGTTCCTCTCTTTAGCATTTTCAAATGCAGTGCCAAAGATACCTGTGTAGGGCCTATGGGCAGGAAAAAGAGGACCTTTAGAAAACTTTGCAGCACCAGGATTTTGGCTATTGGCCCCTCTTTCCTTTCCCGCTCAACAAATTAACCAGCCCATCTTCCAGGACAATGGCCAGGTTCTTGTTCCAGACTTTTCCACCCTAAATGTTTCCATTGCTTGATTCTGTAGGATGGAGAAAAACAAATATTCTTGACTTTGCCTCAGCTTTATGTGTTTTCCATGTAAGATGACTCTAAGGAATGGGAATTGACAAGAATTGTCTTTGCACTGAACAGTATCACAATTAGTCTGCAACAGCCTGTATTGATTAGTCAGTAGGTGGATGTGGATTGCATTCTGCCTCAGGTACACATCCTCAATATGCACTTTTACAGATTTGTCTTGGACCAATGTCAAAGTGAACTTTTGAGAGGCCCAGCCCTATAATGGGTGAGAAGCCAAGCTAGAGGACACTCTGTGGGGGAAAAAAACACAAATGCAGTCAGAGAACTTGAAGCACAGGGGAAAGACTTTTATTGTTTGACTGTGGTTTGTTTTTTTTTTTTTCCTTAAAGAAAGTAGGCAGCCCTGTGAAGTTTTATTTTTGTGTAAAAATGTGAATGGATGAATCCTGTCTTAGCTCGCAGCATTACCTTGAGGACCAGATTAGTTATGACATCGTTTGGTTGATTTTCTATGAGCTTAGGGCCATTACCAGTTCTACAAATTAAATTTCTAGCTAGAAGTTGATTATTTTGACTTTCTTCCAATCTTCATCTTCCTTGCTGACTTAGCAGGCTGTGCTCACTCCTGAGCTGAAGCTGGGCGAGTTAGTGGAGCCCTCTGCCCGGTGCCTTGAGCAGCTGCTGTGGAGAACCACAGGGCACTGAGAAGCTGAACACGAGATCCTGGTAGCCCTTTGTCAGTTTTTTGGCCATGAGCTCCATGCCTTCATTTAAATCTTCTGCTTCCTACATATCTAGAACCATTTTTGGACACCCACTTCATTCACACCACTAGTCCAGAAGAGGACTTTCTGCCTCATAATTCTTTCCTCTGCATGGCCTGTGATGTGTCTCTGGGTGACTGTAAATTGAGCAGCTTTCTAATCTTTATTCAGAAGAGACAGTGATGAAGGTAACCACAGCAGATTTTGGTGTGTCTTAGTCATGAAAGGTGGGAGAGTGGAGGCTGAGCTACAGTGTTCAAAGAGCTCAGGTGAGATGAATTTACAGTCTGTAAATAAAGCCTATCTTCAGTTTCAGACATCACCACCAACAGGCCTTAGGAAGAAAGTGGGAAGGGAGAGGCAAAACTCACCAGCCCAGGTTTCTTCCTCTGTTTCCAAATGGTGTTGAAGATGCTGGTACAAAATCACTGCATGTCCCATGAACTGATACAGGGTAAATCTCTCAGATATGTCCCAGAGCAGGTTTTTACAGGTGTGCTGTGAGAGCTTATGGGAGAGGTATGATATCTGAAGATCCTTGTTTTCTGAGCTCTGGGTGTGCTTGGGATGTGCTGGTATAATCATGGAGGTCTGAACAGAACACACCTTATGGGGTTGATTTTTTGAAGTGGTTAAAGCATACTATCACATAGTCACACACAACCCAGGTAATGTAGTGTTCTGTAGAAAACTCTCTAATCAGTGATTACACAGGGATAGGGATAAAAGGCAATGGACAAGGTTGCTTGAGTAAAGAATGTATGCACCCTCTTTCTCTGAGAGCACTGCCATTCAATTTGAATTGTGTTCTTTTTCCTGATTTTTTCAGTGCTTGACACATCTCTACCACTGCCAATGTACATGTCACTTTGTTCTCTGTTTTATTTTGTGTTGTGATCAACTCTTTCATAGGAATGAGGGATGGGTAGTAAAAGCAATCCACTTAAGTTAAATTTCATGAGGGAGAAAATATCCAGACACTGTGAATAAAGCAAAATTAAGCAAACATATTATTTTATCTCCCCCACCCCCTTTTCATTGGAATTCTTTGTTTTAAAAAGCTTTTTCCTTTTTTACATTTTACTCTTCTCTCATGTAATATATTTCTGATACTATATTGAATAAGCATACCTTTTTTGGCTATAAATTTGAAGTGTTTCAAAGGATGTCCCAGTAACTACATTCCATAGACACAAAGATGTTAAATTACTTTGCCAAGTTAACTAAGGAGAGAACAATAATAAAAGTGAGAACAGAGAACCTTTTTATTACTGTATTCTTCAGTGACAACCTGTGGTGCTTTTAGTGCAGAACCATGACAATGGATGCAGAAAAGCTGGGATGTGTTCATAGATGACATTCAAGAAAATTAAAAATTATCTCTAATAGAAAGGGAATGAATACCCTGACCTCTTTATACCTTTTTGAACATTAAATTTTATTCATGGGAGTAATTTCTCACAACTCAATAAAGTTAGTCATTTGGTACATGAAGTTAAGCATAGATTTAAGTGCCTATTGTGAATATTATTAACATTATCAGAGTTGTTTTTTGTTTTCTTTCTGAGCCCATACTCTTGACTTTTGATTGCAATTTTTTGCTTTGTGTTGGTGTTGTGATTTTTTTGTTTGTTTGTTTTTTTTGTTTTGTTTTGGTTTGTTTTGTTATTGCCCACCCTTCATAAGGAACTGTTATAAGGGAACTAGTCCATGTCTTCTCTACTGCGTGATTGCAATTTGATCTGAAACAGATGGAAACAGTAAGTGAGATGAAAAATAAAATGAATGAAAAACCATGAATATGGGAAGTTAAAACAAGATATCAAAGCTTCTGCTGCCTTCTGCGTAAAGGATAAGTTTTAGTTTAATTACACAAACACTTAGCATTTTTACAGAGCTCTCACTTGTGTCTTTTTGCTTATTTGTCTCTTTGTACTACTTTAATATATTTTGCAAGTCATTTTCAAGGTAAAATTTGATATAACTAAATTTACCTTTGAAAAGATTAAATGTAAGTGGTTTAAATGGTTAGTTTTAAGGGAACACCATCTGGTACATGGTTATTAAAAAAGGCCAAGAAAATATTGCATGACAAAATTAATACACAGCTAAATTAACACAAAAACCTAAATTAACAAGCCAGTTCAAAATGCTGATTATGATTAATTTTGTATATAAGTTTGCATAATTTTGAATCTCTTTTATGACCTCTGGTGAGATGTAGAAGGGATTTTTGTAGGACACACAATATAGCAGTATTTGAGGGGATTACTAGTACTTGAGGGGATAAGAACCAGTAGAAGTCACTCAGCATTTTTTCTATCAGGTTACCGTATTAATAAACATCTATAATAATGAAAGAATTGCAAAATTGGATTTTTGAGTAGGTTAAGTGGGATTTTTATAAGCTCACTTTTTATGAGAGACTTAGAAGTACACTGAAAGTTATGACAGATATGAAGTTACTATGCATTAATGTTTAATCTAAAATACTGATCAAAATTTCTTGGACATTGCATTTTTGTTGACATTTCATATTATTCTTGCCTTGGTCACTGAAGTCCTGTTGCTCTATATCTGTGGTGAATTATGAGCAGCCCCCTGTAGTATTAGGCTGATTAACTTAATGGGAAGCTATGTGCAAAATAAGCAAAAATAAATAAATAAGTAAACAAAGTGCACAATCCACCCTGTCAGCATTCCCAAGACATTAAGTGAAGGACAGTATTGCAATTTCTTAGTGTCAGCGGTTCTGGTTTTGACAAGGTGCAAACTTTGATTTGACAGAGATGGTCTTCAAAGCGATACAGCAGTTAGCAAATACCCTTATATGTTTTGATTTCTAGGAAATTGAAGGTCAGTTGTTACAAACTGCTTGGGGAGACAAGCTGACAGGAAGATAAAGGGAGAGCGCTCCGGGAGCCGAGAGATGGAGGCCTTCATCCGTTCTGAGAGCGGCGCATTCTGGCTGAGAGGCTAAAGGTGTGTGCAATGAGACAGGGAACTGCTAAGGCAATGTTCATGAAACTAATACAATTTTTTCTTCTGGTGTGCCAGCTTAACCCACTGTGGTAGCACAGGCATTCAGCGGTTCATTATTTGGGAATGTCTTGCGAAAGTATCAATGTGATGCTGTGTAGGTAAAATCCTAAATGGCCGATAACAGTTTTCAAGGCAAATTTTAATAAAATGGTAAGTATTTAATATGTTCAGAAAACATCATAATGAAACCTAGATAGTAAATTATGCTGGCAATATAGAGGATGAGAACCACTCTGGAGGGCTCCAGGAAAAATTGGATGTCTGGTGTCACCTACCCACATTAGTTTTTTTCACCATGTCTCCCTTACATACAAGTCCTAGCCCAGGATGTCTCCTTTCCTTGGGCTCCTCTTTTTTTTTTCGGCCATTCACCATAGGAGCAGCCAATGGTGAACTACTTTGGATCTATGTTTTAGATGACTGAAATGAGGTAAGATTAACCATGTCTAAGGTTCATCAGTACTCTTTCCCCAATCTTCTCTCCACTGGGTTTTTCTGTCTATCTGTATACCATTTCTATGTGGACCTAAAACATAGACTTCCCAGCTCTGTGTGTGTGTGTTTATGAACACATATACAAGCATATTTGTCAGATTTTTTAAGAAAGTGATTCAGCCTTTAAAAAACAACTCTTATTTATAGATGCTATATGTCGTCTGCATATGTGAGAATTTGAAAAGTAAAGAATCACCTCTGTCCTTTCCACAAAATTTAAAAATTCTGTCAGCAAATGTTTTAACATTAACAGTTCCCTTGGCAGCAGCCTTCTCTCTGTTGGATCAATGGTTAACTGCTCCTCAACTGCTGTAATAAAAAACTGTAGCTCTCCCCAAACTGCTGCAAGTGTTGTGATCTACACACAAAGAGTTTGCTGCATCTTTAATTAGCTGGGACTGCTTTAAGTCCTGTCTTCTCCCCACAGCCCGGCTCACAAGTAAAAATATATAGCTTTTAAATTTAACATTCAGGTAAAATACACGAGTAAGAAAATACTTACAGCTCACAGGTAAAAATTAAACTCTTTCCTTTTCCCCCTTGCTCTTATTTTAATTGTTTTAGGGCTGAGACAGTACAAGGGTTGCCTAACCACTTTTGAGGAGTGAGCACTATTTTTAGGGTGTCCTGATGGCTGCATTGTCATTATGATTGCACAAAGGTTTAAGAGCAGGAGTGAGGCCCCCTACTTGTCACCTGGATGATGTTGTTTACACAGTTAAGATGAACAACAGGTTATCTAAGACTCCACTGCCCATTCTCTCTCCTTCAGTCTCATAAATTAGGGAATAGTGTCATGGTATAGTCAATGCATAACAACCCCCCCAAAAACTCAAAAAAACACCTCTGATCCACAGTTTAATTTGTTTTGAGGTATTTTTATTGTAATTTTGGCCTGGATAAATCAAATTGTGAATTATCTTCCTGGCTTGAAAATTAAAAAAAAAA
>VXBR01006364.1:602839-633023 GCA_013400215.1 Cisticola juncidis | reverse complement strand
AAAGGCATGTGTGGCTCTAAACTCAGTAGGAATTGGCTACCAATGCAGTCAGAAGGAGCTGAGAGCCAAGACATCTGCTTTCATGTAGGTAAAATCCTGTCTAAGAGGGAGACATGAGGCTTATAAGTGCTGAAGTAATTGGTAGCTGGAGGCAATGAATTTCTTACTCTTACAGAAACAACATACTCGTAAGAGGCAGAGCTTCTTCAGAGCTCAACAGGCACCTGTTGAGTTCTAAACTCCACACAAACTTATAGAAACAATGTGGTTTTCAGTTCAGTAGTTTTAATTATTCTTTCCTACTGGTGGCAGCAGGATGTAAATTCCTGAACTCAGTATTGTTCCAGGTGAAGAGACAAACGAGTATGATAAAACTCCTGTAATATTAATATAAGGATTCATAAAGAACACCTTTTTATATTTCATGTTTCATGACTTGACCCCAAATTCAGAAAACATCCTACTTTTTGAAATGTGTGATTTCTGGAAAAATCGAGTTCAATTAATCCTTCCCATTCCATCACCTCCCCAGCCCCATTTCTACAGTGGCTGGGATTCTTCTGTATCTGTTTCATTAAGCTCTCATTTTAGCTGGGGCTCTGGCAATCCTTCCTCTCTGCAGCTCTTCTCTAAGGAGGTTACTCATGGTCTCCTCCAGTTTCTTGAGCATGATCACAGAGCTTGGTCTGCTCATCTGATGCTACTCAGTGTTCACTTTAGTCAGTAGTTTGACTTTTGCATAGAAGTGAAGAAGTTAAACAATATGACATACTTTTGACCTGCCAAGACCTGATGGATGCTCGAGGGAGGTGACGTTGTATTCTTCGACAAGCTGAAAAGAGCTATATTTTTTTTCAACAAATTAGTGATTCAGATAATAATTATTTAGCAAGGTTTACTTATTTGTAGCATCTGAGGGCTAATTTTACATACCATTTTGTGGTTATTTTGGTTCTAAAAATCTATTTGCCTTGCCTCACCTCGCCTCACCCCTTATGTTTGTTAAAATCAGTACATACAAATCCTCACAATTAAAGTCTATGTTAAAAGTGTTCACAATATTTTTTTTCAAAAATTTTGTGAATTGCTGCTGAATTAAGGTTTTTTGGTTTTTTTTTTACCAGTATGTGATTATAATTGGTATTACATCAGTTATAAACAATGCCGAATGTGGACTACACAGATGAGATAGGTCCATCTGTGTATTTTTACCAGGCAATTTTACACATAAAGCTTTTGTCTTTATATTTCATCTGAGACCCTGAGCTGTTACAATTAGGAGATGCATAATATTTCAGCAGTATAGTTTACCAGTTTTGCCTGTTACAGTCCTATTCATACACACACAACTCATGCTATGTTACTCTGTTCTGGAAAATAAAGAGAATATTAATAAATTTTAGTGACAAACTAAATTTTGTTAGAATTATTTATTGTTCTGGAATTTTGAAACATTTTGATGGCAAATGTCCATATTTTTTGTGTTACAGATGAACAAATTGCATTCATGGTTCAGTGTGATCCATTCATTGGTTCATGGATCCAAAACTCCTTCAGGCAGTGTGACAAATCCACATAATTTCCCTGAATGCTAGGTTGTGCATGTTTTGTATCTGATTAAGTTGAAAGATGTATTAAAGAAACGTAGGAAAATCCTCATGTATAAAAATTCTCAGTCAGCTCCCAATAGCTACATATCTCAGAAATCTCTGGAGCATTTTGTTATTCAAAGCAAAATTGGCAGTAATTTACACTCAATAAATTGGTTCCAGATCTGCCTGTTTCAGATGATATCACAAGGACATGATTTTATGTAAGATTCCTTTACCTTTGTCAAAGTGTGTTCTTTTTAAGAAATTTACTATGGCAAATGCAGATGATAAAGAGACTCCCTTGCCTTGCAGAGCATGAAAGAATGTAATGGATTAATAGTTCACATACAAGCTGTGTTCTGATCAAATAAAATCAAGCTTTTTTTCCCCAAGTTTTTTGAAAAAGAAGGTTCTGGATTCATGGAAAAATCATGACATATATCATTCATAATGCATTGATAAAACCTCCATTTGATACAAACCACACAGTCTTTGCAGAGAGATACAATAAGTTTTGATTTGCAACCAAAGAAAAGTGAAAATTAAGCCTTGTAGCAATCAGGCCTTGACTCTGAAGAGCTGGTCCATTGTACAGTTTTAAGTTCATTACTATTTAACACCTTTACCAACTAATAGTTTGTTACAAAACTGATTAATTTGGTTCAGGATATTTTTTTTTAAGGCAGCGGTGAAGACAGATAGCTTATCTGTCTGCAAGTTGTAAATTCATAGAAAAAAGTAGGTGAAAAATAATAACAGAAATCATAAATAAATATGAAAGTGTGAAATTAAGAAAATGAAAATTTAGACTGAAAGACAAATAGTTTTCTCATGGTAACATCACTTAAACTTGAAAGTTTAAAACAAAAATGAAACGAAAAAAAAGGAAAAATCATTGTCTGGCACTGGGAAAAGTATAGTTTAAATAACATTTCTTTTATATTTTGAACTTACCAGCTCTGTGATTATGAATGGCAGTAATTTTAGGAGAAAGGAAGGAAAATGTTCTTTGTTCAAATGATAGTGGTACTTTGTTGGCTGCCTGTATGCGTCTGAGAGAAAAATGCTGTTGTGATTGAATGTGTTGCTGAGTTGCTCATATCTCTATACATTCTATTATTTGAAGGAAAAAAATACTTTCAGTGGAAATGCATTAAAGAGGTCCATAGACACCCATTGCTTGACTCCAGTGTAAGTTGCAGTTGCAGGATGAGGTCAACAACATCTTGTACCTGTGGTACAAGCATATTTTGTGACTTGAAATCAATGAAGTATTGGAAGCAGCAAACATCTCTCCTGTCCTTATCTCTTTCTAAAAAGGAAAGCATCAGATGGCTGATAAAGGTAGTGTTTTTATTATTTCTGTCAGCTTTGTGCCACTTGAGGAAATTCTGGTTTTCCTATTGCAGTGTAAGTTTAATTGACTGTAATACCTCCACCTTTGACCTTTATTACTTGTCTTTTTTTTTTTTAGATTTCAGGGAAACTTGAGAGTGTGCAAGATCCCACTATATTCCTGGATATCAATATTTATGTACTCTATTTCCTTAATCTAGGGAAAAATAAATGAACTTTGCACTTTTTTCCTTGTTACTGGCAAAGATACATTTGCAGAAGCTTTTTCTCTTTTTCTCTTTTTCTATCGTAACGTGCAATAAGACTTACTGCTAGAATGTAATATTGCCTCTTTTTTCACTTGAAAAATATTAATTTGCATGTATTTGTCATTTTTTTTCTTATTACAGCACAGCAGCTAGACCTTTAATTGTTGACATGCTGCTTTATGGTGCTCCTCGGAAGTACATCAATTCTATTAGACAGGTCATTGTGTAAGACCCCTTCATCCAAAACAAAACTGACCTAATACTTCTTTATATGTTTACACAGGCTGTCCATAGCTGTCTGAAGATATCAGGTGGAGTAACAATCAAAATGTAAGACATTCTCCCTTCCATGTTCATGTAGAATATAAGAATAATGCCTGTTTACATAGTACCAATTTAATTTTAATTTGAGATGTTTTGTGAAAATTATACATTAGCTTTTTCCTGGTCAAAAAGGCATTTATATTGAGGTGTTTATTGCTTTTGGTGCTATAAATAAATAAATAAATGAGACAGGAACTCAAGTTCTAAATGAAAACATTAAAATAATAGTGAAGCATTTATTCCCTGATAGAACAAAATCATAATAGATTTGTGCCCTTGTTGTTCTGAAGTGCCAGACATTTTATAAAGGCTTTTAAGGAATAAAATCAAATACTAGAACTGTTTAAAAATAGCATGCAATAATGGTCAGTTGGTGAAAATTTTGGTGCACCATGTGTGATTATTCTGTCATACAACTAATTTTACAAATTTTTCTGGACACAGTGAAAAGAACTACTCTTTCCGAATTTTACATATTGATATTATTCTTTCCCTTCAGAAAAAGTCCAGGGTTTCTTTAAACATTGTAGTGGGTTGGCAAGGCTCTGGTAGTGGGGAGATACAGGAGTGGCTCCTGTGAGAAGCTGCTACAGGTTTCCTCCATGTCAAATAGAGCCAATGCCAGCCAGATCCAATATGAGCCCATCACTGTTCAAGGCCAAGCTCATCAGCAAAGCTGGTAAAACTTCTGTGATAGCACAATAAAACATTTGGTTTTATTTCTCGTTACCCTGCTCTGATGTGACTTACAATAAATTGATTTCCCCAAGTCAAATCTGTTTTGCCCATGACAGTAACTGGTGAGTGACTACCTTTATCTCAACCTGGGAAGCTCTTTTAATTTTTTTTTCTCTTTTGCTTAGTTGAGGAAGGGGAATGGTAAGAGTGACTTGAGTAGGCACATGACATCAAGCCAGGGTCTCCCCACCACAGACACTCATTTATGGGGTGTGGGGCCTTGCAGTCAGCAGCAAAGTAGCAGTTTAAACACTGCTGCATTTCCATCAGTACCAGGTGATTACACCTTCTTGGCTCTTGCATCTTGAGATCTTTTTAGGTAATAATGTTGACTTCTGCTACAACATAACAAAATTTCTCATGGGATGTTGTCAGAGGGAATCGTGGTTTTGTTTTAAATTCATGCTCATACTCACATTCTCATAACTCGTAGAGCATGTGTTTGTCCAGATAATCTGTCCAGCAGTCAAGGATTAGCAGGTGTGTACTGAGGTGGCCTGGCCAGGATTCCTTGTGATGCCATGGAGGGCAGTGAGCACACTGAGTCATTACCATGGCTCTCAGCTTTTCCTACATTGGCAGCCTTGATAGTTTTTGGTATCTTTTTTATATCCCTTAGGAGCTGACCTCGGTTAGATTTCTTTATTCTGTCAATCGTTTTATTCTCTCTGAGCCCTCTCAACCTTTCTGAATCATTTTGATTAGCTTTCCTTTCTCTCTGTACCTTTGTGTACCTTTTGTCTCTGTACTCTTGTGCCCATCCTGTCCAAGGTGTGGGCTGTCCTTAATTTTCTTCTCCTTAGTACACTGCATGCAGAGATCTTCTTAATTCTTTTATCTAGGGGCCATAAGCACTGGGTTTTTACATCCCCTTTTGCTGTTTCAGTATCTAGGCTTCCAATATCCTTTGATTCTCCAGTATCATTTCTTTTGCAGTTCTGGCTGGGGGCACATAAACGTGAGGACCTAAGGTTCAACAAGGGCAAGTGACAGGTCCTGCACTTTGGCTACAACAATCCCATGCAGCAATACAGGCTGGGACAAGAGTGACTGGGAAGAGGGCTGGTGGAAAAGGACCTGGTGGTGCTGGTTGGCAGCAGCTGATCATAAGCCAACATGTGCCTGGTGGTCAGGAAGACCAATATCATCCTGGGCTGTGTCAGCAACAGTGTGCTGTGATTGTCCCACTGTACTTGGCACCAGTGACACCACAGATCTTGTGTCCAGTTCCAGGCCCTTCACTGGATGAAAGACATTGAAGGGTTGGAGCAAGTCCAGAGAAGAGCAACAGAGCTGGTGAATTATCCAGAGGGTAAGTCCTGTGAGGAGTGACTGAGGGTCTGGGGTTGTTTGTCAGGATGGAAGGACCTTATTCTTGGGGGGACCTTACTCTTCTCTACAACCACCTGAAAGAGGAGTGTAGCTGGGGAGGGAGTCAGTCTCTTTTCCCAAGCAATAAGTGACAGTACATAGCCTCAAGCTGAGCCAGCAACGGTCCAGGCTGGACAAATTCCTTCACAGAAAGGGTTGTTACACAATGGGATGGGCTGCCCAGGAAGGTGGTGGAGTCACCATCCCTGGAGGTGTTCAGGAAACAGCTGTCATGCCATTTAGTACTATGGGCTAGCTAGCAAGTTGGTGATCAGTCAAAGGTTGAATGTGATGATCTCAGAGGTCTCTTCAACCTGAATGATTTTGTGGTTCTGTGCCATTTCAGGACCAGCTTTGAAGTTGCACTGTATGTTTCAGCTGAGGTTTTAAAACTGTACTGCAGGCCATAGAGTCCATCACTGTCTGAAGCCAAAGTCTTGTTCCTTTCATAGAGAAGGGCAAGCAGAAGAAGCAGGTGACCATTTAAGCAGTTTTAGTGCAATATTGCACAAAGCAGGAAAACTACACAGAAAAATATCCAGGATGATTGCTGATTTTTTAAAAGAAACAGGATTTGCAGGTTCGTTGGTTCCCTGAAAAGAATTTTGGTGATTGGCATTCTAGGCTAAATGGACACAAAAAGGACCCTTTTCTCTGACCCACTGATTTTTTTTTCATGTTTTTACATGCCACAGAAATCAGGAGATTTATGAAAAGGACCTCACATTTGTTAACCTTTTGTTACAGATATCCATTTATCATAGCATCCAGAAGATTTTACTACGTTGCTGAAAAATATATGATGCGTTCTAAAAAGAGCTGAAACCAAAAAATAATTTCTGAAGAGAGTTGAACCAGTGCAATATGTGGTAATATGTATTATGATCTCTTGTGGCATACACCTTTGACCAAATACTATTAATAATAGGATGATAAAGCCTTACTAGTGATATCTGGAAAATCACCTCTTCATTGAAGATGAAAACAAACAAAAAACCTAAATAATAATAGTTTGCACAGTGGTATGTAATTTTTCTTCAATTAAGTCTTTCATGAATTTAAGATGTGAGTACGGCCACAGCAGTTCCATCCCCCACATTGTAAATCCACAGTGAAAGAGAGCATATGTAAAAAATACAATTTAACAATCCTTTAATGCTATTTTGAACAAGCTGAAAATTCAATTGTAGAACTATTCTGTTTTTCAAATGACCTGGTAGGACCTGCAGTTTGTATAACTCATTTTGTGATAGTATTATGTTCATGTTGTCCTCTTTTATCATTCATCTGCATAGTTATAATTAGAAGTTTGTTTTAATTAAGAAAAAACATAATGGTAAAACATTTACTTAAATAAGAACCAAGCTCTTGAGGTTTTCTTTAAAAAAAGTCTTAATAATTTCTGATTATTTTAAAGGGTAGACAAATGGCATAAAAATGTATTTTAAAAGCATTTTATGGAAACAATAGAGTTGTACATAGGTGTTCATATTTATTCTTTCATAATTCTACCAACTTATTTTTATCATGTATAGATATACATCACAGAGAGATGAATTAGCAATTAGTACTTGACTGGGAAACACTTTGCATATTTTTGGTACCATAGAAACCACCTATTAAAAACTACCTATAAACAGTAATAAGGGTTGTAAATGAAAAAAAAAATAGCTGTGGTAATTTTTAGCACATTTCCACCCAGATGCAGTTGGAATTATAATAATAGGGTTGAAAATGTTATGGAGTTATTGTCATGGATAAGTTCATTGCCATGACTAATAATATCAGTAGGAAAGAAATGCAAGACCTACTTAGATTATGCACATACACAAAACAGTAAAATGTGGAGAGAGTTAGAGAGAGTAAGTGTTAAATTGTAATGGTAAGGATGAGCAGCATCAGACTTGCCCTGAAGTTGTTGGAAAATATGTTGAAAAAGATGCCTTGCTGTTTCTCATTTACCAAATTGGTTTCTAAAATGTGCATAAATTAAAATATTTTATAGAACTCTCTTTTTTATTACTCTTCATTATCCTGTAAGAATGGAAAGGAATTATAGTTAACAATTTAAATATACTGTGCCATTTGGAACGAAACCTTGCATCTACATGTAAAAAAAAAAAGATGCTTGTATACTATATTTCCTTTCTGGTAATTTTTTCTTACATAGAATTAGGCAAAATACTTCCAGCTTCTCAGCCCACTGCTAACTAACTCTTTTTCAAAATTGACCATATCCTTTAAGCTAAATGGCTAAGACAGATAATCACAGACATGGAAGAACTTATGCACATATTGCAACTCCTGCTATTCACTGAGCAAATGGCATATTTAGAATCTTGAAACTATTTTTAAAATTGGCAATTAATAATGGAAAACAAAAATCCTATGCTGGACAACTACTAGAGGTTTTAATTTATAGCAAAGTATTTTATTGTGTGACATGGGAAACAGAGGGATTGTGATTAATGGCAGAGCAGAAGCATCTTTCAAGGAAGACACAATCTCACATGGTCTCCAGTGAGGTTTAGGTGTTTATTACAGGTCTACTGAGGTGTTAACCAAAGACAAGGAAAGGTCTTGTTCCCCTAAGTCATTCCTGTATTGACTTAGAACTCAACCAGAACTGCATATGAGAGAGAAAGAGTCTTTGAGAATAGTGAAATGGGTTTGAAACTTTTGAACTCCAAAGCATTTTTGAATGGGCACATCTTACAGTCATTAAGCTTTAATACAGGAACAAAATATTACATAATTCTGTACTACTTGATTGAGTATATTAATAGCTATGTGTATCCACATGTATAGTAGTATAGGATACCAATATGTCAAATGTGATACATTGAATTTTAAGACACTTTTTGCTTTTCATATGTTTCTTTATATTTGTTGATTTGAGCAAAGCAATCCTATTGCTTTTGCTTTAAATCTGAAAAATATGCAGACACTGAGCTGATAATTCCTGTGGAATGAATATGAAAAATACTTCTTTCCTGTTTACATAGAATGTAAACAAATAAACAAACCAACTCCTCTGCCCTCTTCTGTTCTCTTCTTTGCTATCATTATCTAGCCTTTGACATACTGAAGTGACTTTCCATAATATTTTATTACTTCAGAGGCAAATCTTGTCGTTCATTTCCACCTGCAAACACTCGCCAACGCAGAACTGTTGTTTAGGTGTTATTAAGGTTATATGCCTCATCTTCTTGCCCCTTCCAGCTTCACAACAGGTCTTTGAAAGGAGTATTAGAGGCAGAATCCACTTGTTAATGCTTTCCTCAAGCAGTTGCTAACACTACTGCAGTCTTTGAATTTCAGTAGCTTGTGCAATGCAGGTTAGAATGAGAATTATTTTGACGTAGGGGCCATGAATAGTTTTTTTATGCTAAACTTAGATATGCATGGACCTGACTTCATCTAATATTACTTTTTTATTGCTTTTTTCACAACATTTCTACAGTCTAGCAAGCTCTTATAACAAAGTAATTTTAGGTATTATTTTGTACAAAGAATTTTGTTGTTCACAGAATTCACAGAATGACTGAACTGTGTTCCTTAACTATAGTTATGTGTCCAAGAAACAAAATACAGAAGCCAGTGGTGATTATATGTTTTATATTGTCACAGAAAGCGAAAAGAAGCCCGAAACACTGTGTGAGAAATCTCTGAAAGGATATGTTCATGTCAGGATTTTAGTTAAGGTCGGAGAAGTATTTTTGGGATCAATCTTGTAGTTAGCTCCCATTCTGTGATATCATCGGTGTCTTAGGGGCACGCCTTGGTGTCACAGAGCGGGCACCCTGTGCAGAAGTGATGAAATTAAGCTGACTGGATTAGGTTAGCTCCTGTCATGCCTATCTCAGGCACCCTGGCTGTTTAGAAGAATCTGATTAATGGGACCAAAGCACTTGTAGAGTAATCATCTCTGAAACATTAATTTTATCAATATCGGGTCCACAGCCCTAACTGTTTAGCTCTACCAACCTACTCCTACTGTGTACCACTGCTTGCTAGCTGTAAAAGCAGTGAACTGTCATCCAACGGTGGCTCTTGTCACAACAGAGAAATAAGCAAGTCTGAAGAAGCTGCCAGCTGTGTTGCTGTGCAAAAGGAGGAAGCAAATTTTTTATTAAATGCAGACATAGTCCCAGCACCTGGATTGCCCCAAACATGAGTCTCTGTTTCTCATTTTTACTATAAAAGTTTAGGGACCACAATCACTGGTTAAAGAGTAACAGTGCTGTAAATATTTGAATGCTGCTGTAAGTTAAAAAAAAAAACAAACCAAAAAAAAAAAAAAAAAAAAAAAAAAAAAAAAAACACNCACCAAAAAACCACCCCCCAAAAACCCTCACTGGAATGAAGCAGACTAGATCTAGATCCTTAATTCATAAATTTAGCCCTTGAAATACTGTGATAAACATTTCTTAAGCACAAAAGAATAAGGAAATTAATATTTTCAGGTCTGAGAGGCTGTTACTAAATATAGTAAGTAAAGTACATGTATTTATTACAGCCTTCTAGTTATGTACACTTATCAGATGACTGCCATACAAATCAGAAAATCAGAACATCTATGGAGTCATCAAGGTAATGCTTTTCTGCAGGCATGATTCTTCCTACAAAGTGCTGTCTAGGTATTTATATAGTCCAGTTTAAAATTACTTAAGAAAAAGTCTTCCAGATTTCACACCAGGACATTGCTTTGTAACTGAATGCATAACATTCTGAAATTGCTTTACAAGTGATTGGCACTCTTCAGAATATATTTATAACATAGCTCTGGTAAAACAAACCAGTGTACTCAAATTAGATCCTGAGGAAGCTAATTTTCTTTCCCAGCCACTGCAGTACATCTGTAATTCTCCTCATTATTGACACAGTGTTGTCATGCTCAGGCATATATCTCTTAAAACGTTATAATTCACCTGTAACCTGTGTTTTTATTCTTTTTTCCTCCTAACTGCCTCCATCTAAAATCTTTATATCCAATGTGTATGTGCTTCGACTCCAGACTCAACTGCATGAGATATCGACAGAGCATTACAACTGGTGAAGATATGGAAAGAGGCATGATTTTGCATTAAAGAAAACTTTTTTTCTGTCCAACTTGTAGCAAAAATGCAGCATCATTTGGGTTGCTGAGATGAGCCAATAAACTATCAGATGTTGTCTTGCCACACAGAAGAATGCAGCAGAATTTTATTTACATTTGCAAGTTCTGCAAGGAGCAAGGATCCTTGCTTGAGGAGGAGGAGGCATTTGAAAGCTTCAGGCATTACAAAATCTACTACAAAATCTTAAGGAATTTTGTAGAAGTGAGTATCAAATAAATGCCTCTCTAGGATAAGTGACCACATGTGGTGGTTATGACAATGGGATCTTGCTCCTTGGTTCAGCTTTCATGTTTCAAGGGTTCCAGTTTGCATATGGGAAGTAACGACATGTTCTTACTGTAAGCATAAATGAACTCTTCTTAATGATCTAGAAGCAGTAGATATTCTGTGTCTTTGTCAGAATTTTCCTATATCCTGCTAACACAACAGCTAAACCATACATAGCAAGAGAGCACATCAGTTTTGCTGCTCCTGCGGCTTGGTGTGTGTGCTGAAGCCAAAGAGAGCCAAATGCAGAGCTCAGAATGTCACAGGTGAACAGGCTAAAAGTAGTGCTGTAGAAAGCCTTAGGAAAAAAAAATATATTTAGTCAAAATATCTCACAAAGTGACTGGATAATTAAAATAACAGATTTCCAGAGCAGCTTCACAGTCTTTGCTGGTGCATCGGTTGTAGGTTGACCTTGATGGGTTGCACTGGGTTTGAGTGGACAGGTTTTCAAAGTGTGGGAACTGCAGAGGTGTCTTCTGCGAGAAGCTGCCAGAAGGTTCCCTTCATGCCTAGCAAAGCCAATTCCAGCCAGGTCCAGGATAGATCCTGCTTTGGCCAAGGCTGAGCCAATCAGGGTGATAGTAATGTCTCTGATAATATATTTATGAAGGAAAAATGTTATTGCACAGATGTAATTGTGGCCAGAAAAAAACAGGATGAGAACATGTGGGAGGAACAGCTCTGCAGGCTCCAAGGTCAGTGCAGAAGGAGGGGCAGGAGGTGCTCCAGGTGCCAGAGCTGAGATTCCCCTGCAGCCCATGGTGAGCAGCTGTGCCCCTGCAGGCCATGGAGGACTACAGGGATGCAGAGATCCACCTGAAACCCACTGGGGAGAGTAATGCTGGAGCAGATGAACAATTGAGAGGAGGCTGTGAACCCATGGGAAACCCATGCTGGAGCAGACTACTGGCATGGACCTACCTATGGACAAGGAAGCCCATGCTGGAGCAGGTTTCTTGGTAGAACTTATGATGGACCCACTCTGGGCAATCTGTGCCTGAAGGACTTCACCCCATGGAAGAGTGACCCAAGTCACAGCAGTTCTTAGGCAACTGTTGCCTGTGGAATAGACCCATGATTGAGGAGTTTGTGCAGGACTGTCTCCTGTGGGAGGGACCCCACAGTGGAGTAGGGGAAGTATTCTTATCCCAGAACCATGGGAGGAACAGTGTGTGATGAACTGACTGTAACTCCCTTTCCCTGTCTACCTGCATTGGGAGGGAGAAGACAGACCTGGGAAGGAGAGAAGGATGAGAGAGTGTTTTTAAGATTTCCTTTTACTTCTCATTGTCCTGCTCTAATTTTGTTAGTAATAAATTCAGTTAATATCTCTGAATCAAGTCTGTTTTGCCTGTGACAGTATTTGGTATGTGATCTCTCCTGGTTCTTAACTCATGAACCTTTCATTATATTTTCTCTCCCTTGTCCAGTTGTAAAGAGGAGTGATAGAGAGGCTTCGGTGGGTGCCTGGCATTCAGCCAGCATCAACCCACTGCACAGCTGCCCAACAAACCACTCCCTCATCCCCCCTTCTCAGCTTGACAGGGGAGAGAAAATAACATGGAAAGCAGCTCATAGGTTGAGACAAGGCAATTTACAAAAGCGAAAACGAAAGGTTGAACATGAACATGCAGAGGAAAAGAAATCCCAAACTTTTATTCTCTACTTCCCATCAGCAGGCCATGTTTAGCCACTTCCTGGGAAGCAGGGCTTCAGCACATGTAGCATTTGCTCCAGAAGGCAAACATCATAAATAATGTATGCCTCCCCTTCCTCCTACTCCTCTTAGCTTTTATGTCTAAGCCAATGTACTATGGTATGGAATATCCCTTTAGTCAATTTGGGTCAGCTCTGGTAGTTGTGTCCCTTCCCAACATTTTGCCTGCCCCAGCTCAGTGATGAAGGGGAGGAATGTTGGACAGTGCTGATGCTGAGGGAACACTTCTCAGCAGTGCCCAAAACATTGGTGTGTTATCCACACCCTTCTAGCCACCAATGCAGAGCACAGCACTGGGAGGGCTGCTGTGGAGAAAATGAACTACTAAGCCAGGCCCATACAGCATCTCTGTCCTATGCTGCAGAAACATCTGGTGAGGAGAGTGTGACCACTGCCTGAATGTAAATGTTGAATGTAAAAGCAAAGCCTATTGTTATCAGAGAAGGGCTGGGAAGCCCCTTCTCTCCACTAGAATCTCAGAAATCCTGGAGCAACATCCAGGTACATTTCAGCTCAGCTTGATTCTGGAGTTTGTAGAGGATACAGGTGTCCTGGTGCTGACAGTGGGGTGTCTGTGAAGAGAAGCCAGGGCTTCCCTGTGCTGGGCATAGCTTCTTCCTGCCAGCTGCCACTGCCGAGCTGTGCGCTGGGGAAAGGTGTTTAGGAGAGATGAAAACTTCACACGGGGGGAGGAAGGAACAGAAAAAGTAAGAAACAGCAGAGCAAATGCCAAAGTGAGAGAATGAGAAGTAGGAGATGGGGCTGAGGAGTAACAGTTTTTGTCTTTGTTTCTCACTATCCTACTCGTTTGTAATGGGCAAGAAATTAAATTGATTTTCCCCAAGCTAAGTCTGTTTTGCCTGTGATGGCAATTGGTGAGTGATCTCTCTGTCCTTATTTCAACCTGTGAGCTTTCCACCTGACATCCCCACTCTCCTGCTGAGGAGGGGAGAGACACAGAGGAGGTGGTGGAGGTCTGCAGCCATCCAAGGTCAAACTTCCACCCACCACCCACTGTAGGTGTTCACATGTGATCCTGGCAACTCTTGGCTCATGCATCTGGGAGTTCAGGTCCAAGGATATACCTGGGTGTGAGGGAGCATGAAATGTTTCAGGAAGAATAAACTGGCTTCCCTGGAAGCTAAATGCTGTATGCAGTCAAGGTCACAGAGGAAGTAGAGTCTAGATGGGGGAAAGGGCAAAGGTTTACTGTAACATTATGTGTGTACATGTTATGGCACTTCAGGATTCTTTTTTAATTAATTTAAACATAAAAACTAAATCCTTTGAAGGCAAAAAATAGAAATTCTTCAGTGAAATGAAATCTCATGCTACCTGCTGTTACAGACTAATTGCTCACAATCAATGAACTCTTATCTTTTTCATTTCAAAATTATTAACACTACTTTGGTTATTAGTGTAATTTGGTATTATCTTTTTTTCTTTCCAAATTAAAATGTTCTAAAATGAGTTAGAAGTTTAATTATTTTTCCAAGGGAAAACATTCAATTTGAGTTTATATTCAATACTCCTGTGAAATAAATCAGTATTAACATAAAAAAGGCAATTTTTATGAGTGTGTGAATAAAATAATTGAAAAGTGTGTGGGATGTGTGTGGTTAAAATGCTCAGCTGACTGTAAATTGATACAAAAATTCATCACTATCTCATAGTCTATATTCTTTCTTTTAATGAGCATTCCCTGTAACTCTACATTCGTTTTGCTAAACCATACCTTGTTTCTGTCCAACCCTTTAGACACTTACTTAGACATCTGGTCTCTGAATTGTATTTAGTGAATCATTGATTGCCTGAATAACAGATAAGGTTCCCATGCTTAATAGTTCAGTCTCTACCTGCTTTTACTTTTTAAACTTTTTTTTTTTTTTTTTTTTGCTTTGGCTAATCACAAGAATCACAGATATCTAGATATCTATTAGCTTCCTTCAAATTCCTTCTAAACAAATAATTGTAATATTATTAAATATTTTTGATTATTTATTAATTGATGTTATTAAATATTCTTATTATCTTAATAAAGAATCTTATTAAATATTCAGTAATTTTTTGGCTGAGATTACCCAACTGCTAAACTAGCCTTTTCAAGAAAGTTTATTAACTCGTTAGAGATAATAATATCCCTTATCTTCATATGAGCTTTGGGATGATCTTCTGGGCTATTTTGAATGTGATTACTGAGTTGTCATAAAACATAAATGATATAGGTTCATTGGACAAATATTCAGAATGCTTTATTTGGTTAGAATCTCAAATTTAAATCTAATCTTACCTCTTTGTATATTTTTAAAAAATTACAATAAATTACAAAAATTACAAAAAAATTAAAAAAAATTAGAACAAACAATTCCAACTTTGAGTTTTCATTTTATGTTGATTTTTATCATTATTATTATTATAATTTTTAAATTTAATGGTGATTTTCAGATTTTCTAATCTACACTTCCTCACAATGCTTCCTACAGTAAAACATCTTTATTTGCTTATTTCAGTCTTGGCTGGTTTATGACAGAGAACAACCACTCTGTATGGAAGTCAAACATCATTACACTCAATTCTAATTAGTCTATTCTTCCATTTTCACAGGAATGTACCTCATTCATTTTCATTGTTTGACTGCATGTCACTTTCCTCTTTGGTCTTTCAGGATAAAGTCTTTCTGGGTATAAGATTAAAGGACTTTTCTTGACCTCTGTATTACTTCCAGAATAGCTTTCTGATATTTAAATCTGAACTTTCTTGGTTTTGCTTATATATACATCCTGTTTGCCACCTCTGGATCCTTGTCAAAACATTGAACTTCCTATAGCAATAATTGCAACTCCCTCTATTTACCATTTTTTCCACATTTGCATTCTATAAAATCTCAGCCAGTAAAGCACTTAAGAGCCAAGGGATAAAATATCTCACCACCATTGTGATGCTGTACAAAATCTTATGGTTATGCAGTTTCAATTATGCATTTGGACAGTTCACTGAATTTTTCCTTCAGTACTCCCTGCAGCTATAAATTGTCTCAAAGGAGCTGGAAGGGAATCAGAAAAACTTTATTCCTTAGAATTAATGGTCATGTTTGTTCAAAAATCCTCAAGTTGGACACATCATGAACCTGAAACTCTCTCTGCCTTATGCCTGGGCCAGCATCGCCATTTCAATATGCATCTCACAATTCTGTTCCTTACCCTTTGAATCATTGCTCTCTGACAACAATATCAAGGTGAGACTAATGCGAAGAGAACTGGTTATTTAAATTTTCTTGTAAGCTTCAACTTCCTTTTATTGAAGTATCCTTATTTCTTTAATGTAAATAATTTTTATCAGAAGGGAACTAAACCAGGAATGTTTTTCCCAAGTGATATTTCTTTGACCCGATAATGATTTTTTTTGCAAGTGATAGAGACAGAAGATTTTTTAGGAAATGCTGAGAAAATTAATGCATGGCTAGATGTGTGTAAAGTATATATGAAGTTAAAAATTGTACTGACTAGGTCATTAACCATAATGAGTGTGTTTAGAAAACTGGAGCAGTGTACATTTTCTGCATTCCAGCTGTTTCTCAGTGAGTATGAAGGAAAATGAAACTTCATCTGGGAAATTTTGTTTCTTTTTTCCTGTGATATGTTTAGAGCACATCTGTTACAAAGTTTATAAGGATATTATGTCAGAATTGCCAGAAGAAATATCTGATTGTTCTTTTAATTTTACAGTGGCTGCAGGTGAAGTTAGATTCTTCAGCCTAGCTGTAGATGTGTTTTGAGAGAGAATTACGTGTTCTGTTCCATTTGTTCGGAAGTTCTTCAGAGACTTACTATTACAAAAGCAACCCAGAATCACAAGTACAATGAGAGATAGGCAAGACACTGTACTTTCCATGACTGCTATAAAAAAAATGCATAATCAGAGATCTTGATGTCCTAAGGCTAGTCTGAAAGATTATCCACAGGAACAGACTTGCCTATGTACACAGGACCTAAAGGAAGATATGGAAAATGGAAGTATGGTTGGGATACCAGGGAGGGATATACAATGATGCTCTGAACATGCTGAAATGGAACTGAAAGATAAAAATTCAGATGGAGTTACAAATGGAGATAGGAAGGAAAATAAGTTATAAAGGAAAATATGAAACCCTCCAAAAGTTACATCAGAAACAAAAGGAGAACCAAAGAACAATTTTGGCATGTTGGATGGGGTGGTTTTTCACTAATGAAGGACACAGAAGAGTCTAAAGTCCTTGCTACCTTCTTCTACCCTCAGTCTCTGGGACATTATGAAGCAAATTCTCTGAGAAGCCAGTTCAAGACACATAAAGGTCAAGAAGGTTGTCTGGAACAATTAACATTGGTCTAATAAGGGCACATCCTGTACTAAAAATTGTGCCCTCTCTGAGTAGATGTCTGGTGCTGGGGAGATCATCGAGTGACATTTGTTTTAGTGGTGTCTGGGCTTTGACAATGTTACCCGTGGCATCGTTGTATCCAAGCTGGGAAGGTGACTACTGGATGAGTACATTATATATAGGAAAAATGTGCTGTACAAAATGTGCAATTAAGGTTAATGGTTTGAAATCTAACTGGCAACCAATTGTGAATGGTGTTTCTTGGGTAATACTGAAGTTGAGGCTACTTAACATTTTCATCCAGTCATCTTAGGGGACAGAATATTTCATCGTGAGGTTGATATGAGACCTCATAAAGCGAGGACTGCTTGATACACTGGATGGCAGGGTTTCCTTTCACAGCAACCTTGACATGCTAGAGACAGAGTCCAACAGAAACTCAGTGATTCAGGAAAGACAAGAAGTCCTGAGATGGAATAAAATCACAAAACATTACAGCCTGCTAGCCAGGCAGATGCACTGCAGAAAAGGATTGAGTGGCCTTGGTGGACAAAACACGTGCATCAATGAAAGCTAACTGCATACTGTGTTAGTAGCAGCAGAGTCAGTGAGTCAATTATTCCTGTCTCTTTGACACTTTCAGGCTGTATATATGATACTTTGCCCAGTATTGTTCCTTCCTATACAAAAGAGAGGATGACGAGCTTCAGAAAGTCCAATATTTGGTTAAGAAGTTAATTAGGAAATGGAGCATATGATGCAGGAGGTGAAGAAAACCGAATAGGAGTTTTTCAGGTTGGAGAAGATCAAGGAAATCTAATTACAGTGTACTAAAAGTTAAAGGGGGTTATAGAAAAGACATAACCAGACTGACAACCATTTACAGTGAAAGAACGAGGGGCAACAGACACAAATTGCTGCAAAAGACCTTCCAGCAGGATACATAAAGAAAAAAAGTCAAAAATCATAGTGAGGGTGATTAAGCATTAGAGCAGTTTTCACAGAGAGGCTGTGAGAATTCCATCCTTGGAGATATTCAAAGCTTGACTCGATAGGGCCCTGAACTGCCTGACCTAACTTTGTTCATGATCCTGCTTTAAGAAGCATGTAGACAAAATGACTTAGAGAGATCCCTTGCAACCCAAAGCATTTTATGTTTCAAAAACATTTCAGGATCATTGTCTACCATTATTTTCAGTGTAGTCAAGCTGCTTGGGTTTTTTTCCTGGACTTGAATTCATTCAGCTTCCCGTCTGGCCCACACTCTGGGATACTACAAATCCTATTTCATCCCATTTGATCCACTATTGTTGCTTGACTAATGACTTCCACAGTAGTTGTTCTTGTGTTAGCTGGTAAGCCTGAGTTTTGGATCCTCAGATGTCAGTTTTACCCCTGCACACCCAGAAATAAGTGGTCTGAGTGTTAGTCTTTTGAGTGACTTGTGTCTTCCCTTAAACTTTCATACTGTCAAAAATCTATATACCTATGTATAGACTTCTGTACTTACAGATTGAGTCATGGTCTGGACTGAGGCTACAAATCAGGCTACTGCACTGTAACATCCCTTACTGCACGACTGGATTAACTGGATAAAAATGTGGAATTCTGCTAACTTTGCTTTTCTTCTTGCTTTCTGAAAGGCTTTCTTGCTCACCCCCTCTGGACCAAGCATCTTAATGGGATACCTTCCTCTGCCTGAGGTTTTATTCTGTATGCCTTTAGAAAACTTCCTGTTTCTGAATAGGAAGAGGCAAATTGCATCCCCTGCACACTGCAAAATAAGTACTGATATTTAAATAATGCTTTTAAGCATTACTAATAATGCTATGAATTATATATAATGGTATATACAAATGTGACCTCAGAGCACCCTGAATTTTGCAACATCAGTTCAGAAATAAATAGAACTAGAAGATATAATCACTCTGTATTTATATGAATATAAAATAATAGAAAATATTTTATTAATTGTTCTGTTTATATAAATTAAAGCAGGAAGACTAAGGTTTAAATATCAGCCAGACAATGAATTCCTGTAATTTCTGTATGGAACAACTCCTTGGGTTAGTAAAATTAGTGTTTCAGTGACATCAGTCATCTGTTATATCATTTACATATGTATTTGTATCAGTTAATAACTTCTGAATTTCACAAAATCACAGAATCATAGAATCATAAAATTATAAAATAGTTTGGTTTGGAAAGAACTTTTAAAGGCCATCAAGTACAATGATCTTGCAATGAGCAGGGACATCTTCAACTATATCAGGTTGCTCAGAACCCTGTCCAAAACTAACTTTGGATATTCCAGCGATGGGGCATCTACCACTCCTCTTACCAATCTGTTCTGGTGTTGCACCATCCTCATCATAAGAGAATTTTTCCTTCTATCTAGTAGAATCTACCCTGTTTTGGTTTAGAACCATTATCCTTTGTCTTATTGCAACACTCCCTGATAAAATGACTGTCTCCAGTGAGCCCTGAAGCATTTCTGGAAATCGTACAATCACAGAATATCCTGAGTTGGAACAGATGCACAAGGATCAGCCAGCCCAACTCCTGGGTCTGCACAGGACTGCCCCAAGAATCACACCATGTGACTAAGTATTGTCCAAAAACCTCTTGAATTCAGGCAGATTTGATGCTATGACTGTTTCTCTGGGGAGCATGGTCAGTGCCCAACTTCTGTGTGTAGAATATTTTCCTGATATTTAACCTCAACCTTCCGTGACACAACTTCAGGCCATTCCTCATCTAGGACCTCTTCAGATTCCCAAGACTGTTCAAAAATTGTTGAGAGGCCTTGCAATGACATAAGCCAGAGCTTTGAGTCTTCTGAGATGAATTCCATTGGGCACCATAGACTTGTAGAGATACACTTGGAGTAGTAGTTCCTGAAAAAGTTCAGGATTGACTGGGATTTTATCATTCTCACAGCCATGGTTCCCCAGCTCAGGTCTCTGGGACCCCCATAGCCCATCACTGGAAGAGTGAAGGGAAGAAAGCATTGAACCCCTCTGCCTTGTCTGTGTCCCTGTTTGTGAGGTGACCATCCTCATCAAACAACAGGTCTATCACCTATTCCCACCACTCAACTACAGCCAGGGTCAGCCAGAGCAAGATTGTTCTGTTTGTATTCAGTTGTTCTGAATATCTCCAAGGATGGAGACTCCACAACCTCTCTGGAAAATCAATTCTAGAATTTAATCATTAAAAAAAAAACCAAACTTGTATTTCAGTTTGTGCCCAGTGCCCCTTGTTCTGTCACTGGGTACCACAGAAAGGATTCTGGTTCTCTCATTTTCACTTTTTCCCAATCAGGTATTTATGTGATAAGATCCCCCTAAAGACTTCTGAAGGCTGAAAAGTCCCAGCTCCTGAGTATCCACTCATACATCAGGTGTTCCAGTCCTTGATCATCTCCATGATCCTTCACTGGATTTGCTTTATTGTGTATGCATCTCTGTTGTACTGGGAACTCCAGAAATGGGCTCATTACTCCAGATATGAGTGAGGTGCTGAGCAGAGGTAAAGGATTGCTGGCTATGTTCCTCCTGTTGCAGCTGAGGATACTGTTGACCTTTCTTCCTTCAGAGCACAATACTGACTCAATAATTTGATTTTACACTGGGATGCTTAGTTAAGAATTTAATTTATTTAAATATGGTATTTTACTGATTTGTGATAAAACTCATGAACAACTTCTATTTTTCTTCCAAATTGAAATGAGGGCTCTGAGAGGTATGCATTACTGTTTACAATCAGCTGTATTTTATGTCAGTTTGAGTTTTTTTAAGCTTTCAAAAGATGTCAGCATCAGGGGAATTATATAACATGCATGACCTTAATGAACCATGCATGGCCCACAGGTTTCAGCTTTAATGTTTAATATGACAATCTGAAGAAGTTTTTATTACTCCATCTGTGTTTTTATTGACATGTTCCTGGATAGGTACATTTACCTGCATTAAGTGTGAGGGTGGTCACCCTGGTTGTAATGCCGTGTCATCCTTGATGATTGAAGGCACATTGCAGACACATTTCAGAGGAGACAATTTGGATTGAACAGAATGATATAAATTTCAAGCTGATGTCTTCACTCCTGTCACATAACAGATCTTTCTTACAATAAAATACTTTTTTTATGCTTCACATATCACTCTTATTCCATCACCTGGGAATTCCTTACTAACCCATTCAAGACTGAAAACTGAAGTCACTCAGCTACTTATACTAGGAAAATGTATTAATAAAACAAACTAATGTGCCATTATCTTTTTTTCCTGCATATAACCAATATGAAATGTTTTCTGTTTTGTGAAATCTATATTTATGGATCAGAGATTTATTTTATTTTGCTTTTATTTTTCTAAACAGGATACAAAAAAGGAAACTCTGAGCCCAGCCTTGTCAGTATTTTTACTGACAGCATGAAATTGTCTTGCTGTCCCAGAGGTTAATAAGAAAAAAAATGTCTTATCAGACATCAAAGAAAATGCAAAATTATCACAACAGAAAGCAATATTCTTTCATTCTCTAATAATAAACAGTGCACGTTGCTACAGGAAACAAATGTACCCAACAGAATAGATAAATCCATAAATAAGAGCTGACTTTTTGCTTTAGCCAAGAAACAAATTGAAAAATATTCCACATGTGGCCGAAGCCAAACTGTGTTAGCAATTGTGAGATTTACTGGAAAACATACTGCTTTTAGTGGTCCTTTAGCCCTATCCACTAACACATTGTGGAAACCTATAATAGAAAGCAAACCTCTGGTGGAAGAGCTCTCCATTTTAAGACAAGAGCAACACTTAAACACGGACAGACAGTATTTTCAGATTAACTTCATAACTAGAAAGAAAGCAGAAATTATTAGGATCCAGTAAAAGGGTTCACACCCTTTAAGGAGGCTTTAGAGACAATGTATTGCCTAAGTCCAAATTGTGTTGCTGAGGAACCACTCAGTTGCTGCTTAGATCTGGAATTTCATAAACTTTGCAAGCCTCTGCTTCCTGGTAGTGGGAAATTACCAGTTTCTTCTGGATAGGTTTTGAAAAAAGGCATGAACCCTGATAATGCTCAAGGATCAAGGTTATAGTTCATATTTTCAGGGAAGGCTTCAACACTGTGAATGCTGAGTACATCATGTGTCTTCATAAATTCATCTGGGTATAGAGGCAATATTCTGGATGTGCTCTGTTCTCAGTGTTTTCTCAGATACCAGTCTGTTTCATATTGCATTTGCAGGGCAGCTAAATGCCTTCCCAGGGCCTGATCAAATTTGCCAAATTCCTGCTTGGGACTTTCAGTGCTTATCTTTGAGCAGATGTCTAAATGCCCAAGGGTGGGGAATCCCAAGCAGTTTGGGCAAAAGGCAATTCAAAAAGAAACAACTGAATATCTCTCATCTGAATCCTAAGTCTTTGCTTTATCTTGACTCATCTGAATTCTCAGTGCCTATAGGTCTAAGAAAGATTTGAGTTGATTTTCTGTCATTAAAAGTCTGATAGATCTTCTATTTAATTCAAATATTTTATTTAATTGTAGATTTGTCACTTTGATAAGGCACTTTTACTTCCATTTGATTTTAATTTGCTGGCATTTTGTTTCTTAGTTCCATTTAACATCAAAGAAAACACTAAACAATCTACCAGGAATCATTCTGAACTTTCAATAATAATTGCAAAAGAAGTCGTCTAATGCCAGAAATAAGCTAGGAATTCACTTTACTACTGCATATACTTTTTTACCTTTCATGCAAATAAAACATCTGAGCTTTTTCATCTAGAATTGTGATAGTTAACATTGTTATCACCCAAGAAATAAACAATTGCTTAAGGAAACGGGTGAGAGTGGTTCTCAGTGCTACAGTGCTGAGTCAGTCATGCAGAACTAATTTCCTGGCTGTCTCTGAATGCACATAAAGCTGCTCTGTAGCTGCTGCTGACAATGAACTAGTGACTGGAAAAAGGAATCTTAAACACAGTCACATCTCTTGACTGTTAAAATCCTTTACACAAAGCATGCTGATCTAATGTACTGTAGTAAGCAGTATCCTTTTTTTTTTTTTTTGCTTGTTAGTAGAAGACGTTTTAATACCTGAAGCTGTTGCTAAGTAACCAACTGCTTCCAAAATACATCTTTCTTGATAATAAAACTGGTTTATTTTTCTGCTAATTAATATAGCTACATTGGAATTTCAACATTGGTATTGCGTAATGGGAAAAATACCCTAACAATAGAAGATTGTCATGCATAACTGAGGACATCTCATTCATGTGGGGAGCATATTACAAGTCACTTAATCAGAAAATCTGTATTTGAATACAACTGCCCAGTAGTTTAGAGGCAAAATGCAAACAGAAGTAAGATGCCTGTGTGAAAAGGGACTGCTCCGTTTCTTTAGCTACGTGATATGGTGCAGCAAAAAAGAGCTGATGCCTGTCCATAAAGTATGATATCTAGATATTTTTGCTCACAGATATTTTTGCTTTCATAAAGAAATTGAACTTGTTTGAATGGTGTTTCAATGCATAGATGCTTACAACCAAAAAAATCCACCAAAAGAAAAAAACCTGAATGCATTCATGTACATAGATTAACTAAGACTGCAAGAAAACAGAAGATGCCCAGAAGTAGCAATAGTGCTTCTAGCTTAATGTAGATCTAGTGTTATTCTTCAAATAAACTTAAATGGCTGCAAGAAGAAGAAGGTGGGAGGAAAATGCACTCGGATCCAAGTTTGCAGTGTAACAGCCCACACAGGGATGTAAATGAAGATTTGGACACAGGATTTGCTCAGCGAAGCAGAAGGTTTTACTGCCCTCTAGTAAAACGCAGTTACAAAACTGTCTTTTAAAATGTATGCATGCTGAGTAAACCATTTCAGTTATTGTTACTGAAAATGTGATTAGTCTTGGATTGTCATCTCATTGTTTCCATAGTCAAAGAATGAAACATTTGTGTTCAATCTAGAACAAATTATTTTTGAATTAAGGAAAATAGCAATAATGAAGCACAAAAGCAAGGTCTCTGTGGCTGCATCTGCATGAACATATCTCATGCCAAATTTTCAGCACTGTTATTAGGAAAAGGCTAAGTGGTAGCACAGTGCAAAAATTCCTGAGTCCTAACTACAGGGGAACTCACCCAGTCGTTAGCATTGTATCATCACTGAATTAGCAGCTCAAGAGTGAGCATGATTTGTGTCCTTTAATTTCTGTCAGCAGCAATTCTGGGAATTAAATGGCACCAGAACTCCGTACCTAGTGCTGTAGAGAACTGGAAAGTAAGTTGCAGGGAAGCTGTAGATATTTAACGGCGTGACACAAAGGAAAAAAAGAACTGAAATCATAGAGTTGTTGCCATGCACAGAGCTGTTCCATGCAGTGTTGTACCACCGGATTGCTCCTAACAGGGACGGCATGAAAGGATGCGTGAGGCTGTCACTGCAGAAAGCCCGACGCTGATGGGGATCGTTGTAACTGTGTACCCTGTGACTTGTTACAGTGCAGGCTCTGCCTCTCAAACAGCAGCAGGAGAAGTGCTCGGGAAAGGGCAAATACTAACGCAGCCTCACAAAGTACCCTGTGCACTTTCCCCTGCATCTTGCTTTTCTCTCTTTCTCTTTTTCTCTCCATTTTTTCCTTCAAATGTAAAGTATAAAATTGGCAGGTTTTTCAGAAGCCACGTGGGCCTTCTGGGAAAATTATATTTTCAAATTTCAACATCAGTCACTGAAAAACACAAATATCCTGTCAATTCTACCGCTGTGTTTGTTTTAAAGGAATAGTAGATCTCCATATATGCTTGTTTATATAGCTTCATAAATATTCAAATACCTGGGGAAAATGAGGCTAGAAATGAGGATGTAGTTATAAAGTAAATATAAATTAAAATAAACATTAAGAAATAGAAAGAGTTTATATTTATTCCTAGGAAAGATCCAAGTAGTGGGTAATGTAGCTTAGTTCTTCTATCTCTTGTCTCCCTCTGCCAGGGACAGAGAATGCTGGGGCAATATCTTGTGCAAGGACCACCACTGAGGAGGGACTTTCCAACCTGTGGTGCTGCCTTTGGATACTCTCTCAAGGCCAGCCCATAACTTGAATCTAGAAAATCAGTCCTATCTCACCTACATTGGTGGTGGTCTGGGATCAGAGAATTGCAACTGGTTTCCTGAACTTTTCTCTTGAGATCTGCTGGGAGTGGGTGAGAAATTAATCTCTCAACTGCTCCAATACTTTGTTCAATGTAGGAACAGATGCAGAAAAAACCACAGTTTTCCGCATTTTTTATGACATAAAGACTCTTATGTCATTTTCCAATCCAAATTCATGCATTCCTACAAAGAGGTTTGGAAGGGGCAGTGGGAGAGAAATTAATGCAAGCTACATACAGAAAGTAGAACAATTTGTACCTCAGTCATTGTTGACAAATGCTGACACTAACTAGCATGTCCTTGAAAACCTCAAATAGCAGCTACTCCAGGTACTCCAAGGTCTTTTCTGTCTTCATTAGGTAAGATCCCTGATGAACCTTTACTTTTAACTGCTCTCCTGTTTGCAAGCTACTTGCCTCCTTAACTCATTGACTCATCCCGCTCCCTTAAAGGCTATTATACATTTAATTCTCCTAATGATTTATGCACTAAAAGAATTTGAGGGAAAATATATTGTTTGAGCTTCCTGGAAATACTAATTACTTTTTAAACACCCTACTTTGATTTAAGATATATTTTTGCCCATTCACTTAAACTTTCTTAAATAAGAGAACACCGTCTATTTGTTTTCATTTTAAAATTATTAATTCAGTATGTATATTTACACTGCATTGTACATGTGACAGGTCATTTGACCTTCCATTGTACATTAATAGTGTTATTTATTAACCTTTTGTTAGTTTATTGTTCTGGCACTGTGAGCATATTTGGGGTTTGAGCTATGTGAGCGCTTGATCAGATTTATTTCTTTTGAGTTTTGTACAATTAGTAGGCCATGTTAGTGCTGTTTCATGTGTGTGAAAGAAACTTACTCTTGTATTAGGCACTTAGATAAAGAAACCTTCCATAATTTGTGAGTGCATGTTAGGCAGCTCTATAATCTTATATTTCACCTGAATCTTGAAAGGACCAAATGTGCAATGGTGAAAAATAGACTTTGGAGAGCCCTCTAGATAGGTAATAGAGCCACAGCTGTCACTGTCATTTCCTTTCAGATTGGTGTTAATAGCAGCAAAACATTTTCTTTATAGCTCCATTCCAAAACATGACCCATATGTCTGTGTGTAGGGTCCATTGAAGTAAAGAAAGAAGTTGCATGCTTGCAGCTGAAAGAAGGATAGGTATAAGCATCTTAAATGAAAAAGCCTCAATTTGTTTTAATTTAAAGTCAGGACCTGAATAATGCACTGATAAAATGCACTGAGGAGGGTTGAATATCTTTATTTAGTTGCATTATTTTTAGAAGTCACCATGTCTTTTGTATGCAGTTCATAAACTAATCTGTATTTCTGTCCTTTTTCCCCAAAACCCAGATTCTGAAAGTAGAATAAATAAATATATATATTTAAAAAAAAAAATGGAGGAAAGTTCTAAGAAATTCCAGAAATATTTTAAATTACATTGTGACCACAGTGTGGCCCATGTATTTCTTGTCCCTGGAGATCCCAGAGTTTCCAAGTTCTCAACAAATCAAATTGTGTGACAAGGTTGTAACTAGATATGAATGAAAATTAGTATTCTATCAATGTGATAAAATTTTCCTATCATGCATCATAGGAAATTACAGGCTTTGGAAGTTTGTTAGGAGTATAAGAGTGCAAGGAGCTTGCCTCCTGTTTGATGCATAATCCACAGTTTCCTCCCTTCCCATTCAGCATTTGATTCACAATCTTGTCCTCATAACCCATCTCCTGTGTGGACATTTGATGAGGAAGGACGTGGAGTGTAAATGGCAGAGTGCATACTCACATCTCTGCTATGCCTGATTTAGACCAGAGCAGTGATTTTCAGTCTTTGCTCTATAGACCCCTGTGATTTTCAGCAAAAAACCCACAGCAAATAAAAAGCCAACTTCCCATATGCTGTAGAAGTCTACAGACATGTGACATTTCTGAAATGATCCACATCTCCTTTGGGAAATTTATGCAGGGGTAAACAAACTGATAAGGACTGAAAAAAAGGACTAGAATTTTGGGTTAGTCACTCTCAATGGTTACTTAGTTCTCATGCTTCTTTGGAAGCTCAGGTTTTTTGGATGAAATTGTTTCACTTCATAGGAGAAATTATGTATTCACTGAATGGATGAGGCAAAGGATGTCTTTAAAGTCTCATCAAAATATAGGTATGGAACTATTTAGACAAGGCTGAACAGCTGAACAGCTTGAGCAGATGCTTATCTAGAGCTTAGAGGCTTTTGTATTCCTTTTTTTTTTAATATTATTATTATTATTATTATTATTATTGGTTCATGCTCCACAATAATAAAAAAAAAAATCTACAAGACAAGAGAATGAAGAAAACTAAATCACTTCCAAGAAAATGGTGAGATTAAGCTTTCTGTATATTTATGAATCCTGAAAAAATGCTTGGATGAAATCAGCATCACCAACTCACTCTTGTTGTTCTCCCCCATACTGTGAGTCTTTCCGAATCAGTAGCAAAAATAGGAATGATTGAATCAGTGAAGCTGTGAACATTACAAGATGCACACTCCAACAAACATAAAATGCGTGAGTGCCTGGTAAGCATTAGGAAATCTGTCACTATGAACAATTGAAGATGACAAGTTTAAATAGACCGAGGAATTCCAGTGTTAACTTACTTTCAAACAAAATATTTTCAAAATTGTCATGATCACTTTTTTTTCTTTTTTTTAACTGAAGATTAGCTGTGTGAAAAATAAGTTAATTGAGATTCCTTTTTATGTAAATGAAGAAAAAAAAAGGATTCTGGGGAAACCAGTAAAAATGGACACAAGAGCATTTGTGCACTGATCACTTCCTCCTTTTTTTTTTGCTAGAACTTTCAAAAATACCTTTCCATACTCTTAGTGCTGGATAACTAACCCAATATCACCCAATATTACAACCTCTCATGGGGTACTGATGGTGCCTCCACTAAGAAGTCCTCAGTTTTCTGTTGTTTTCTTGAAAAGAAGAAAATGCTCTATGTTTGAAAAGTCTACTGTTTTCATAAATAACTTGTGAGAGTCTTATGTGAGACTGATTCTGTAGTCGAACTGTTCAAGCCCTGCAGAGACACCCCATCAGGCAGCTTCTGGAGCATCTACCATGCTGGCTTTCACAGCAAAGTGGCAGGCACGGGGAGCACTAGAAGCACTGCACTAGAAGCAGTTTTCCTCCACAGCATTTTGTTTTGTGAGTTCTTTTAGCTGGTTTACTTCTACAGAGAAGAAGATGGGAAATTATAATGAGGGCTAAGGAGAATGGGACTGTCTTGAGGTAGTTAATACCCCTCTCAGCAGGCAGATGGATTATCTGCAAGGAGGAATAAAAATTGTATTTTTTGAAAGCAACTCTAAGCTTCAGGGGACCAGGGAAACGGTTCTCTGTTGTATTTGTGGGCATGGATTCATCTGCAAGATATTTGACTATGAGTACCCCTTTAGGACATAACTTCTGCTCATTTAGCTATCTAAATAATTTTGTTTATTTTAATCTTTCAACTTTAACCTAAATGGTAAGAGCAGACTACCAAGAAAATCTTAGTAATATCTGTGGATGTAATAAGGGTAAATTTTGAGAAAGTAGGTTTCTGTCTTTCCTAACAGTTAGTATACTCTAGTATAAACACTTTGTAAATTACCTGTGCACTTTCATATTTCAACTTTCTTACTTATGCTGCATGATAGATGGAAGTGCTAACTTTAAAATTAGTCATCCTAATGTGCAAAGCACTGCAAAAAGATGGATGTTTTGAACATAACAGGCTTTACATTAAACTCCAGCACAGATTAGATGAATTGTGGAATTATGTCTAATACTCTTAAGGGGTTTTAGTGATCAAACACACAGTAGATCCATGCTGACATTAGGTCTAGCACGTCTGAAAAACACATGATAGACATCCAGCATCCTACAGACCTGCAGTCCTACTCATTTATGTTTAAACTTCTATAATGTAAAAATGTTGACTAAAAAAGCCCATTTTTTTAAGTCAACAGTAAATCCAGTGGTGTTTCTGGGCAGTCCTATCCCTGTGTAATTCACAGACTGTAGCCTGTATGTATTTGCTGCAGTACTGGGTAGCCCCCTTACACTGTAAATAGACTGATACTTGCAAATTATACCTATGTGCTAAAAATATTTTTGTCTTCACCATAGGACATTGATGTGAAGTCTGTTATGATAATGTATGAAAGTCTAAACATTTGTAATCTATTTTTTTGAGAGATTTAAATTAATTTGTTTTAAAGACCACTGATTTGCTGGTGTTCACTAACCACTGAGGAATGCTTTTCCCCATCCACAGTATGGATTTAATCTCAGTGATTTTATTCTCCTAGACTATTTCATAAGATAAGGAGAGGTATCTAAGGCCCATGGCATCTAATATGGATAAACCCATGCCTGAAAGCTCCTGTCTCTGTCCAGGTCTAGAGTAGTCAGCTGAAGTTGAGACGAATCTCCTCTACAGTATGGAGGGCTACCACAGAGCCTCAGATCCCTCAAAATGGGAAGTGCTCCTCATGTTTGCAGAGGAATCTGGGAATTCTTGTTGCTGTCAGAATTCACAGTGAATAGTTCAACACAGGTAAGTACAGTGACTAATGAAAAAACTGGTAAGTTTGACTTGCAAACAGATCAGTTTTAAGTAAAGAACTAGGTTTGAGTTTTCACAGCAAAGGATGAAATTAAATACCCACTTTTACTAGTAGTCAGGCTGCATGAAAAAATATCACTGTCTGGTATTGCCATCAATGAATATGTACATTTTAGACACTTGTAAAGTTTTATTTTGCTTTGTTGTTTTTGGATTTGTGTGTTGTGTTTTGTGTTTGTTTGTTTGTTTGTTTTTGTTTTGTTTTTGTTATGTTTCTTGTTTGTTTGGTTGGTTTGGTTTT
>VXBR01006364.1:574488-602783 GCA_013400215.1 Cisticola juncidis | reverse complement strand
TTTTTGTTGTTGTTTGTTTTTGTTGGTTTTTTTGGGGTTTTTTTGTTTGTTTGGGTTTTTTTGGGGTTTTTTTGTTATTATTCTGCAGCCTTATTATGTAAGGTGAAACAAACAGAAAAAACAAATCGGATCTATGTGGCAAAGTCTTGGTACCTGGAGGCTGTGTCAGCAGCCTTTGTGGGGAGACATCAGGAGCTGCCCTTATGCCAGAGGGAGATCCAAGACAGACCCACCACTGGGTAAAGCTGAGCCCATCAGAAAGAGTGGGAGCACCTCTGTGGTAGTAGATTTAAGAAAGAGAAAAATGCTACCCATCAGAAGCTGGGATAGAGGAGTGAGCATATGTAAGAGAAACAACTCTGTATGCCCCAAGATCAGTGCAGGAGGAGGGAGAGGAGGTAGCCCAGGCATACAACCAGAGATTCTCCTGCAGCCTAAAGAGAGAGTGCAGTGACAGGCTTTTCCTTGCATCCCATGGATATCCACCGTGGAGCAAATAGCCACTTGCTGCCTGTAGACAACCCCTCATCAGGTGCAGGAGGTAAAAGAGTTGGGAGTGAAGTTGAGCCTGGGAAGAAAGGAAAGGTGGGGTGAATATTCTTTTTTTAAAATTTGTTCTTATTTCTTATTAATTTATCCTACTTGGCAATAAATTAAATTTGTTTTCCCTGTGACAATTGGTAAGTGATCTCCCTTATCTTGGTCCTTATGTTCTTCACTGTCCCTCTGTCCTGTTAAGTAGGAAAAGTGATAGAGTAGCTTGGTGGGTACCTGGCAACAAGCCAAGGTCAACCCACCACAAAATAATAAAGAATTTTTTTTCTGAACCTCAGACTGTGGAAAATAGGTGTCAGGAAGGAGACAGAAGAGTAACTTATGAGGGATGAGAACAAAGTCCCCACAACACTGAGGCTTCATCTATGCACTGGGTTATGCAGTGTAATTAGATACATGATTAATCATGTCTCAGTTACCAATCTGAATCTGTCCTGATGAAACAAGATTTAAACTTGCATAAAAATGTCTCTTCATGGGATAGGGTAGTTTAACTAGGATGAAAGGATAAGAGAGTCCAGTTCTTGGAAAGAACTTGATGGCACAGATAAATTTCAGACTAAAGTAAAAACAGCCCCTAAACAGCAGAAGATATGGAAGACTTTTTTAAAAAATAAATTTTATAATAAATTGTTCTGTCAAAATTAGTGTGTTTGTTTCTGGTTTTTTACATTTAAAAACTTCTCATATTTTCTTCCTTCTGTATTCACCTGCGTGACTCCTGAATTGCTCAGGCTATGTCAGCCATGGTAGACATGACTGTAGCATTTGAATAAAGAAATTGAAACATCTGAATTAAACTTCCCCTTGCAGAAACACTTGTCAGTTACTCAAGTGATCTGTTTCCCCTGTGAACTGATGCATGAGGGATTTTAAATATGTGCCCCTGAAGTGCATTTTAAAAGCTGTTTTTAAAAAAACCTTTTGTACCACCCTGAAACATATTTAACTTTCTCTTAACACTGCTTTGTTGGGCGCTTGCCAAAAAAAATTTCTAGTTCAACATGTATTATCTGGTTTACCAGTTTGGAATTTTGTCTATGTCTGCATCATCAGTATTGATGAAACTAAGAATTTTCTAGGAAAAAGGCTAAATTCCAAAATCAATTTCATGGCTTTGATCTTTGTGCACCAATCCCAATAACAGAGAGAATAACCACAATGAGAAATGAGGGTATGCTCCAACAGCAACTTCATACTTTGAAACGAAATGAGGGAAAGGATTTTGAGGAAATGAAGTAAAATAGATTGATCTCCAGAATATACAATGAATGCAATATCTTGCATTACAGGTAATATATCACCTGAGCTTATTTGAGCCTGTTCCAGGAATGGCTCACTTGCAGACCACACCGATCTGCATCACCCAGTAACAGGAACCATATGATTTCCTTTGGAGACAGTCAGGGGAGCTCTTCACACTGACATAATGGAAGTAGAGTCTTTAGGAGTACATCAGAAAAACGATGAGATGGATTTTATAATTTCTCAGAAAATGTTCAGATCTTTTTCGAGTAGCTTTTCTAATATGCATGTCAGAAAAGAGAAGGGCTATTTCTGATCTCCATAAAAGAAATGTATGAGATCTGGCAGTTATAACTATTTCTAGACTGAATTTTGATCTTAGTACCGTATTGCACTGGCTGTTTTGTAATTAGGTGTTATTAAAAGAGGATGTCTATCAAAATGTTAACAAGGATGGTGGTCAATCTCTGTCAGATTTATTGAAAGCAAATACATTTACAAGTTCTATCATAAATCTTGGTCAAGTAATGAGATTCTCAACTTATTTTCCATAAAGCAGTTATTGTATTATGCAGGCAAAATGTCATGGTACACAACAGTTCAATTTCATCAGCTCTTCAAGGGCAATGACATAATAAACCAGTACTGTTCCAATTTTGATTTATTTCATTGTCTACATCAGCCTAGAATACATGCAGATATGGAATATTTTGGCAGAATACATATTAAAACCCCCCAAGAATTCTCTTACTTCTGTTGGAATTCTAACAATAATGTGTCAAACTCTTATTTAAGAACAGAATTAAGTATTAAGTTTTTTAATGTTTTGTTTTGAAATTATGAATTCATTATTTGAAATTATTACTAGAGTTGGCACTAATACTGACATTAATACACACAAATACTGTGCAGAACCAAATGATGAATAACTATTTCTTTAATTTCTTAACTTTAGTGAGCAGTTCTAAACAAGAACTTGCTTCCTCTGCATATCTCAAATAATTAACTATTTAATGTAACCTGGAGCTCGGGGTGAATTTTCAGCATTCTGGGGTATATGTTGATATTTACCATCTATCTCAAAAGTGTTTAGGTATTTTTCAAAGACTAATTTTTACTTCAATGCCTGAGGAAGCCATGTAGTGGAAAATAGTTTTCTTGTGAGCACACTCAATGAAGAGGTTGGAACTTGTGGTTCATCTTTCTGCACTGATCAATGACTGAGCAATCAGCTGATATTTAGGGAGTTCATATAACCAGTATGAGCTGTGGTTTTGGATTCCTTCAGCTGGAAAAAGAAACTATTTGCTACTATTCAATGTATGCGCATCTCACAGCATAAACAAAGAACATTATGTTAGAGCATTCAGCATTCAGTCCTCCAGAATGTTATAACTTCTTATTTCTTCCACCTAAAATCATGCGGGAAACTTGGGTTAAATTGACAAGTAGTTTCAGGAGAAAATAGTAGGTTGCTTATATTAATATGCTGCAGAAGAATAAATTCTTCTCCAATACAAGACTATACTTCTCTGTGTGGGTCTAGTTACACCTATATTGAGTATTGGGTTTAATCATCAATTTATATTTAAGCCTATAGCTGCTGATCTTGGGTACAAAAACCTACTTTACTCTAGTCCCCAGGAGGTGGCTGTACCCCAAATTCACATCCCATGCAGTATATGGAATGTCCAAATGCAACATATTGTTGTCTATAGGCCCCTCCTACTGTATTTGAAATTCATATTAATTCATTTGAATTTCATGTACTGAAAGCTGTAGCTGCGGAAAACCCAGCAATGGTGATTCTGAAATTTCTTGATCCATCATTTTTGGCCTTCTACAAACTTCTATTTCCTTCTCCTTTGCTTGTGAGTAGAGCAAGTTGGGACAGCGAAAGAAGGCTCAGTCCTAAAAGGACTTTGAAAAGCAGATTGTGGATCACCCTAGGATGGGTCCAAAGAAATGAATGCAAAAATGTGGATTTTGTGTCTTAAATCAGGTGGAGATGACCTTCAGATTAGACTCCAGGGATAGCTGTGTGCTGTATTACTCGATGGATATTGTTCCTGAAAGGTGTTACTGACTGCTTTGTTCTGCTTAGATGAGCAAAACAGTCAGATCAGGATTGATATTTATGCAGTATGCATTCATTTTTGGCATAAATTCAGTTTAATGTTTCCATTGTATGTGTCTTTTCTGCTGTTTTTGCATTCTGTAAAAAGACTGCACAGAGACAATATTGTGAAATTGAGCAACAATAGTAAATCAGTTGATTGATTTTGATATAGTTTCTGTCCAGAAAATTTTTAGACTCGAATTAAGCATCTGAATAGAAGTTGTATTTTTCCTGTGTAGTTCTATGTTTAAAATGCTGGAAGTGAGCCACAATTTTCTGGATTCACAGTGAACCACTTCAGATCAATATTATCCTGTCTGAATATATGTTATATCTTGCCTGACTACACAACACAGTTTGGAAGTTATCCTACAACTAGATCCAAGAACAGATCCCCATTTATCATGTAAGTAAATACATCATTTGTGTTTAAATGATTTTTTTTTCTTTTCCTTTCCCAGGAAAGAGGAATTTGATGACTTGCTGAAGGTTTCAGGAAGCCCCAGAGAAATGATTGCTGCACTTCATGATCAGTTTGGACACACAGGATTTATGTATTATGATAAACATGATCTGGCTACCTAGAAACACTGCTGCTTGCAGTTTTAATGGCTAAAGGGCAGCAGCAACTACAGGGCTCACAAAGTATATGATGGCATATTCTCAAGCATATGGTGTCCTTTCTGGGTGTTCCTCTTGAGTTTTGCTGTGGAGGGGATTAAAGGAGAAGAAAACATATTTCCTTGGCTAAAATTCTGCTCACTCATAGGGGAAAAAGTCCAGAATTACATCCTTTCCCTACTGACAGAGTATTGTAACCCTGCAGTGAGAAACTTGTGCCCAACACTGTTCTGTGAATAGTAGGTTGCAAACTGGACGGCCAACACAGAATAGTTGGTGGCAACTCTGGATAGCAACAGTTACAGAACTAAAGAGTAATTGAAGGAAGCTAGTAGTTATAGTTGTTCTTGCAGAATTCCATACTGGGGAAGAAAAACAGAAACTGGAGTCAGAAGGATCAGGGAAATAATCAGGAATGAGGTGTGAGGGGAATAAAACAGTGTCCAAGAAAGAATCACATCCGATGCCAGGGCTCACTGTTGCCCTCTCTCTGCAGTCCCCTACTGCTGGGGCTTTAGCTGCTCGAGCAGGGGGTCCAGCTTTGATCCGCTCCAGCTGTGTAACCTTGACTCAGACTGCTGAGCCAGAGCTGTGAGACCGTCTGCACAGGGATAAGAAAAGTAAAAAATTACAGAGAGCAGTAGGACTGCTGATAAGTGATTGCTAGGAGACCAAGGACTCAGCAGAGAAAACATCGACATGAAATGCTAACACCTTAAGGAAAAAAAAATGAAGGTAGCTGGAGGCTGGTGTAGTCAGGGACAGTCAGGAGCTGCCAGGCTGGGGTTGATCCATCAGTGCTGAGCCAGTAAGAGGGAGGAGCAGCTCTGTCCCCATGGTGGCTCTTGGGAGCTGTGGCCACCAACCCCTCACTCGTCAGCAACAGCTGCCTGCCTGCTGAAGGCTTTCCTGTATTGCAGTGTGAGCACACCCATGCTTAACCTCACAGTTCACTAAATGCTGTCTTTTACGTCTACTGGCCAATAAAGGACTGCTTTATACCTGTGAGTTACCCATATTTTGCTTTCAGAGTATTTTTGTGCCAGGCTAATGATGCCCAAGCAAACTGACTATAAAAATATTTTGTAGAGGCTAAGAGGTGATTTTATTATTATGCTGGGAAGCCAACATGAATATTTGAAAAAGTAGTAGCTTAATAGGAAAGGAACATCATCTTGGAAGAAGTGATTTACATTTCTAGAATTTAAAAAAGGAAGAAGAAAGTCATCTAGCAGAAGGTACACTGTCCCTGGGATGGATGAAGAATCCTTTGCTGCAGCCATACATCTAGAGAAGCCCTGATGCTCACAGCTATCTGACATTAAATCATGTCAAGCAGAAGCAAACAGCAATGGAAAAAAAAAATCATTGATGTTTTTAATTAGGTTGTCTTGAATGCTCATCTGCATTCTAAAAGCAAAAGGCTTATTTCAGTAAAAATCATGGCCAGCTTCTGTAGCAAGGAAACTGGCTGTACTCAAACTGAATTGGGCCCTAAATTTGTTGCTTGGCAAGAGCAGGGAAATGTTTTGCTCTGGTGTCTGACTCCATTGGCAGTGGTGCTTGTTAATCACATAACCCATTACAATGCACTGTACAAGGAGGAATCTCAAAAAACATCTTATTGCTGAGCTAAAGGCTGTAAAGTGCAGTCTTTTCTGCTAACCAGATTTGTGCTCTGTTGTGTTTAGTGGTAGTTGTGCCAGTCTGTGATTACTCACAATTGGTGACTAGAGACTGGCTGAGAACCCTGAGTGTGAGTGCAAGGAGGGGAGGACCTCAGAGCTCATGCTTTGAAGCAATATTTAGGCTAGCTTAACAGTGAGCAATAAAATGAGGACAATAACATGGAAAAGGAAGGCTAAAAGTGTTTAATTACTTTACCCTGATCACTCTTCTCCTTTCCAAGTTGGCAAGCAGGAACTGGAACTTGCCAAACATGCTTTATTTTTAAATCTTTTATCCATTGGAAAATCTGCATATTGCATCAGACTTCATAAAGGTGTTTTACAGTTTTGAACAGTTTCCCAGCCTTTACAAACCCATGTGTTCATGCACACACATTTAGAGAACAGCAGCATACAGGAGCAACTCTGACTGGGGTGTGCGGGGGTCCATCCCTCACTGAATTTTTTAAGTTGGCAAAATCTTTCTGAGTGATGCTTCTCCCTTTCCTCAGGGCGGCAGCAGCAGCAGTAGCAAGGCTAGCAAGAGGAGCTCTGCAGCCCCCTGGAGGAAGTACTGTGCACCCATGCATTCCTTTGAGGTAAGGAATCTTCCTGCCCCAGCACCTTCCAACCTGCGGAATTACTCGCAGATACTGTTTCTTTGTGTGTTGGATGCTCCCTCTAAACACTGCCTAGGATCTTGTTCAATTCATGGTAGAGCATGTGAGTATCAGCAGTGTTGGAATACTGACAGTAATGAGTAAATGAAGAAGGGGTTTAGTCTCATAAAAAATAGATATCTGTTAGTGGAATCATAGTCCTGGCACAAGCACTGCTTGGTTTCATCTGGGAAATGGGAATCACTGCAGCTGTGTACATTTTCATTTTCATTGCCCAGTTCCTGTCCTCCTTTCTAGTGCACAAACAGCCCAACTAGCAAATAACTAATATTTTTTGTATATCAGCATTCTGTTGAGTGTGACAATTAAATTGTGGTATTGGTTAGTAAGCAATGTCTGGCATCACCTGATGGCTGGTAGCTCAATGGGATGTGATCTTATTCTCATTGTTTAATTACTTTCACTTAATTTTCCATGGTTTTATTCAATCATGAGAAATAAATAGGGACTGTAGCTGTTTTTCTGGGAATAAGGTATTTGAACCCCTTTTTCTGAGGTGCCACACATGAATGGCACTTCACCACTGAAGAGTTTGAGCTAACTTCCCAGAAGAATTTGTGTGCAGTGTGTCTCCCATGTGTCTCTGCTTGTGCTCTTCCACACAGTGTAGCATGGTCCAGAGGTGTCAGCAATGTTTTGTGTTACTGTTGTGACTGAAATGTGCTTTCATTATTACTATGCCCTGGCTGATCTGCAGAAAGTAAGAAGTGTCACAGGGTGAAAAAAGACCATAACTTACAAGTAAAAACAATGCACTTAGGGAGGTATATTTATGTAGTCTGTGTATTTTTAATTTTCACAAAAGCTAATTATTTATTACCAATGCCTGGTTCAAAATTAATCCTACAAAATTAATTGTTCCCAATCTTAAACGTTTGACAATTACAAATCAAGATTAAAAAATGGAACTTGGTGATAAAAAATGACTTGATTACCTTTAAAAGGTCCCTTCCAACTCAAACTATTCTTTGATTCTATGCATATAGAATCCATCTCTAATTTAACACTATTTTTATTTTTATCTTAGGTTTTAATACAGTTCCTTTGCATTTTCCATCAAATGACCAATGTATATTACAATCTTGTCTGTTCTGTATCCAATTTATTTTTCAAATAGTCCGTGTGCTGAATCATAGTTATCTTAAAGACCACATTTCTCTTCATTACCTGTCAACTGACTGTGCTCCATAGCAGCCAACATAGTCCAGGAAGAATGCACTCCTGTGCATTCCACAGCATATTAACAGCTTTAAGTCTATGTCTTCTTATCTAATAATAACCAACATATTCCACTCAGGTTCTAGGCCTCTTCCTTTTTCTGGTAATTTTTCTTCAGTGATGAGAAGTTTTGGATAGCAATATTTATCATTAACTGGAAGAAGTGACCCAGAATGCAGAATAAAACTCTGAAATATGTACAAATCTATTTTTTTGCCCTGTACAAAATAAGATTTCTCTAGACAGAAAGTAAAAGGATTTGATATATATAGATTAGCAACATATTTTGCCCTTATGGATTTTGAAAGAGATGAATTTTCATGTAAGGAAACAAAACCTTGTCATAATTTCAGTGTATAACATAGAGAACACTTGTAATCTATCAAAGCTGAGATTTCAATAAATCCTTTTTCTAAAGTGAATAGGTCAAAAAAGGAAATTTGAAACTACACATGGTATCCAAGAAGAAATAATTCTTTCCCAAGTCTTCAGTTTTTCCAGGCTTATATCTTATTGAAACCAAGTAGAATAAATGTAATATTTTAATAATTGCAGCAGAACAAACACACAGTTTTCATTTCTCCTTCTACCAATATTTATATTTTTTTATGTGGTAGTTTAGAGACAGCATCATCTGAAGTAGTTTAGAGTGGTTCAAAATTGTGTTAAAGACTTCTTTGCAAGAGATTTCTTTTGAGCTTTTCAGCTACTGGCCCAAAATTTGACTTGGTCTTTTATAGGGCCTGTGCATACCTGACAGTCTGATGCAGCTGTCTTGGAGACCCCGGGATACTGCAACTGGCTTTAGGTGCTGTGTTTAGTCAACCATATTGTCTTTTTTAGATAGACTTTAATAATATTCAACTTCAGCCATCAGAAGTATAGGGGAAGGATTCCATTTAATATTGATACCTAAATTAGGTCTTTACCTCTCTCATGTGGCATATATATAATTTGTGGGCAGTTATCTCGGACAATTTAGGAATCTCAAGTGGCACTAAGTGTTGTTTTGGCAATTGAATTCATCAGTTCTGTTGCCATTATTCTTACTAAAGCCTAGTTGAAAGGAGACTTAAGTGCAGTTCAGTGCTTATTTACCTTCTGGGTTTGTTCTGCCCAGTTTGAGTATCTGCTTTAGCTGTTATTAAATCTTTCTGGAGTCACCAATTTATGGAGAAAGACCTATAAAATTAAGACCTTCCCAAGCCTTAAAAATTTAGGATAAATTAAAGGGTCTAAAGCAGAATACTTAGGGTTTGGATAGTTTAAGACAGAAAAAATAAAAAGTTAAAATGTATCACAGGTGCTAAAGTGTTCAGTGTCTTATTGCACATTAAAATAAGAATGATCAAAATCAAGATAAAACACTACTTTTATTCTGAGTAATTCATTCCTTATTATACTAAAGTCAACTGTTGACCTCAGCTACACACAGAAAATTATAATTTCTGAGAGCTCTGACATGTTTTGCCATTTCCCACCGCTGCAGTGTATGAGGTTATTGCCCTAGCTCTATGTCCTAAGCAGGCAGTGTATCTGTTTCTTACTGCTTCAGTTAATAACCTGGTATACAAACTCAAACAGCTGCTAATTGCAATTACCATCCTGGTCTGAGAACTGCAATGCTGCATAATGGAAATGTTGCCTAGTCCCTTTGCCTGCAATAGGGTAACAAACAGTTGACTATTTTAACCTTGTCATAAAATGCAGCATAAAGATAATAGATCAACCTTTGGCAGACATCTCATTTATAGAGAAAAAACCAAACAATCCATCCCCACCCCAAAAATAAAAAAAAACAAGCCATGAAAGTCAAAGCAATGAAGGGAATCCATTTTTTTTCATCAAAATGATCACTTAAATTAAGTTCATACTGCTGAGCAACAAAGCAAAGGGTAACAAATGCCAGTTTGTCTTTAGATATCTGGTGAGAAAGGCCATTCTTTACATCAAAATATTTAAATCTGCAACTCATATAACTTTTTCATACGTCTAAATTACTTTATGATATAAGGAGCTTATATTTCATTAAGGGAGAGGGGATACCTCACTGCAGTTAGAACTTCCTTTTTAGGGGAAGACCAGGGGCAGGCACTGATCTCTTCTCTGTGGTGACCAGTGACAGGACCTAAGGGAATGGCTTGAAGTTGTGTCAAGGGAGATTTAGGTTGGATATTAGAAAAAGATTCTTCTCCTAGAGGGTGTCTGGGACTGACCAGGCTCCCCAGGCAAACAGTCATGGCATCAAATCTGCCTGAGTTCAAGAAGTGTTTGGACAATGCGCTCAGGCACTTGATGTGACTCTTGGGGATGGTGCTGTTCAGAGATAGTGTTGGACTTGATCCTTGTGGGTTTCTTCCAACTCAGCTTACACTGTGATTCTGTGATTAATAGCTTGGTAAATTCACAGGGACTGGGTTTCCTTTTTTTTCAAAAGAGAATGCTTTTAAAATTTTGATTTGAACAATATTTGAAAACCTGAACTCTTCAATCGCATTCAGACTAAATGAAATTTCGACAAGATTTGAGTTTTTGGTGAAAGAGAAAATTTAATTTTAGACCGACTTGTTGAAACCCACACTTAAAATACGATTTATCATATTCTCGCTATTGTGCTGAAAATCAAGATCTCTTTTCAGTTGTGGAAGTCACATAAGCTCTTAAAAATAAAAGCCTGTTCCAACAGGTCTTCCAGTCTATCCATAGCAATCTATCTGCTATAGCAGATAGATAAAGCAGCCTTTTCAGAAATTATATCACTAAATTAAAGTTGGGCTGTTTTGCCATGTTCTTTGAGTTTTATGCAATAACATTTTATTCATTAAAACCAAAACGAATAAAGATGTAACCTTATGAAAGACAGAAGATATACATAGGAATCCCAAAAAGATGGTGAGGACTTAATAAAAATGAAGTCTCTAGCCTCTATTTAATTATAAATATTTTCTATATTAAAATAACTTCAGTTGAACAAAAGGACAAAGCTACATTACTTACCCTTCTGTTTTAGAACTGTCTGTTATGCTGGTTATTAATTTTGGTTAGTATAATAAACATGCCTGAAAGTAGCACCTCAAATAAATGATCAGACACATGGAAAAGAGAATTGACCTGTTTAAATGTCAAGAAATTGCACATTTAATTAGTGAGCTTGTTATTTCTCACAAGGAAGATTATCAGATGACAGCATTCATATTTTAATTAGGAGAGAATACCTTTGCACTCTTCCTCAGGCAGAGTATAAAATTTGTCATGCAAGGTGCTTTTCTTTGTGAACTGTTCTGCTGTAACTGCAGGCCCAGATTCTCAGAGGCAAAACTGCACTGAAATAGATAGCATAGATACCTGAACAGCCTGCAGAGCCTTGGACACTTTCTTTGACATGACAGTGTTTTGAAGACTATCTAATGGCCTAGTTGAGGAGATGTGCTGTCTTAACAGAGTCATAATTTTGGCCATAAACCTAATTTGACTTCAGGTCTGTACAGTTTGTATATACTCCTTTGATCCTCTATTTTGATCATTCCAACTAACTAGCCATTCCCAATGAGAAGTCTAATTCAGCACTCGTTTATGGTCATTTTTGGTCATTATGGTTTTAGTTGTCTTTGATCCCATCAGAAAAAAATGTCTACACCCTTCTCTCTCCTCAGCAGCAACATCTGTTCAGTTTTTTTCTTTAGTCTCCCTGGCTTCTGCTCTCGGCTCGCTTCTGAGCCATGTGTCTGTGTTCTTCTATTCAAGCAGCTAACAAGCGTTGTGGCTGTTTCTTGTGACATCCTTTGATGGGCTTCACTTTGAGGACCAGCTCCACTTTCTCTTTTCAGCATGAAATTGAATGTTCTGTTCAATCTTTAATATACCTAGTAGGTTTGATAACATTGCTTATAGTCTTTGCTGCTCATTGGTCAAGATGTCTCATTAAAATATATATAATATATTTATATGCCACCACATTATGCTGATGACAGCAGCCATAGTATCCTAGCAACAGCCTCCTTTTAAGATGAGTTTTTCAAAGGGCTACTTTGTGTGTCCAGAATTCTTCAAATAGGCTTAATTCTCCATGCAGGTTCTCTAGCTTCAAAATTTTCTTTTTTAAAATCTTCTTGATAAGGCTGTTGTCACCAATAAAATGTCATAAAACCTACATTTTATAGGTTTTGTTGCTTGTATTTTTTTAAGTCTGCATTTTTATGATAGTATCATAACAAGTGGAAAAAATGGAAGTTCTTCTCTTAGAACATTCCTCAAAGTAAATTGATGAAGAGTTTTCTACAGAAATTATTTTCATGATATGTGTGTTTTTTCTGCATTTGTCTTCATAAATTGATTTTGCTTTTGAAAACTGTGAAAAACTTTTGCTGCTCCTCAGGGAGAGTACAATCCCTCGCAGTGCACTCTGTCTGTGCTCCAGGGACCTTCCACTCTGCCCAAGGGCACAGCTTCCAAAAGGACATGCATCAGATAAGTCTGGGTGCCTAATACTTGAGTTCAGACACCATTCCAACATGGGTGGTATGCTGGTACCTAACTGGCAGATGACTGAATCAGAAATTAGGTCTAACCCTCTGACCAGCTGAGGAGGGAATCAAAGAATCAGAGTGCAGGAACACCACTGCCAATAAACAAAGAGGGAAGTGGAACAAATAGGTGGAAAGCTATCAGGAAAAAGATATCTGGTTTTATTATTCCCCATATATATGAACAATATTAATAAAAAATATATTATTGCCATATTAGGATACTTATTTTAATTTTTTACTCACTGTATCATATAGATCCTCTTCTACCTTCTGTTTCTGTAAAATGTCCAAAATATGTGCCTGTGCCAAGTCTTGAAATAATGTTACTATGAGGTGGGACTTTAATAGTTAGTTACCTAGGAGTTTAAAATCTTTAGTCAGTCCATTTTAGTCTCATAGAATGTGAGAAATATATCATTTTAGACTTTGAGCCTTATTTGAATGTTTCATAGATAAAAGGAGTAATGATATAAGATGATATATTAGCAATGCTGCAATTAAATCTTTGCCTTTTTTTTTTTTTTTTTGTGATGCTAATTTTTGGAGATCTCTTCAGTAAGAAAATAAATTGGGTTGTGCCTTTTAAATTTATTTAGTATGTGTCTATGTGTTGATTAGCATCGTTCTTCCTATAATACTGGTTTTGCCAACATTATTTGGAAATCGGTTGTTTGCCTGTGGAATATGTCAGCAAAGTTGTAGAGACAACTTTAGAGAAGAACAATGAGAGAAAGCATTACATTTATCATTGAGGAAGTGAGTAGGCAGGGATCTTCCAGTGATGTCTTAATGACTCCCTGTGGCAGATTATAGAAATATAGTTTTTCAACATTGTAAAAAATTGAAATGACAGGAATGCTAGTGAAGTGGAATCTTTTAAATACTTTATACTTCTTAACTCATTTTCGTACTCCTTATATGGTTTCTAACGTTTTCCTCTGATTTTTCCCTTCTTTGATCATTAGACTATGGTATTCCTCTAGGAGATCATAACATTATAACATTCCCTATGCTGTGGAGATATGCTAGGAAGACGAAGAAGAGAGCTGCTCTGGGAAATGTTAAAGAAGAGTTCAAAGTCTTGCAGTTTTTATGGTCAAAAAAACCTAATGTGATTGTTTACTCTGATGACACCATAAAAGAGTCCTGGAAGCTTTAAGTCTGTTTGTCATCTGACTTTAAACCCTTTTAGGAGGCCACTGCAAACACCAGTCACTGGTGGTAACTAACCCTGGGTCAAGAGAATGTGTCATGTCTTAGTAAGGTTTAGCAAGAAGAGGTAGACATGGCTGAGAATGATCTCTTCTGGCTGTTCTGCAGAAAATACACTGTTTATATTCCAATGAGCTCCATTCACATTAACTCATTACAGTGCATAAATATCTGAAGAGAGGGTGTCATAAGGGTTCTTCCAGGCTCTTCTTGGTGGTGTCTAACAATAGAACCAAAGGCTATGGGCAGAAGTTGATGCATAGGGAGTTCAACCTGAATATGAGAAAGAACTTCTTTACTGTGGGAGGGATGGAGCACTGAAATAGATTGCCCAGAGAGACTGTGGGGTTTTGCCCCTCATCTGGATCCAATCCTGTGCCATGGGCTCTAGGATGACCCTGCTTGAGCAAGGAGGTTGGACCACATGATCCACTGAGGTCCCTTCCAACCCGACCGATTCTGTGATTTCCTTCAGGTTTTGTTCCCTTGGTTTTAGAGGTTTAAGTTTCAACACTCTCCACACCCTGTAAAGAAAGGAGAAAAAGCAAGACAATTTAATCTATGCAGACATACATGTTTATGCGGCACTGGGCAATAATAGAAGTTAACACTAGGATATCTTACTCAAAACATTTCATGTTTTATTTCTGACTGGATGCAATAGGATTTTACAGAAATAAAGGACAAAATAGCAACCTTAAACAAAACCACAGATGATCCCTTAACTATGTTAGGAAGAGAGTTAAAAAGGACCGAAGTTTTACCAATCTTGCAAAATTTCTGTGAATCTCTTTGAATAATGCTTACAGGATAGTGGTTCTGGTTTCTGTGGCTCTTATCTCACAATCCCTTATCCAAAGACTTCATAATCTGAACTTACACACTTAAGGAATAATCAATGGCAAGCTAAAATTATGCACCACTCAGTATAAATTCCCCAGGTTCCATTTGGTGGAATTCTTCTGTAGGTGGAAACCTTAATGAAACAGAGAAGGCACCTGCTGGCATACATGATTGTAACACCTGCTTTCTCAGGATTTATCCCTAAACATGTCACTGGCCATGCTACTTGTCTGAAAGGCAGAAAGATAACAACGTTTCACCCACATAACTGTAGGGCCAAGGAAAATGTAACAGTTTTCCCCTGCCAAATCAGAGTTAATCCCAGGTCAAATTAAAAAAAAAAAAAAAAAGAAAAAATTAAACGAGAAAAAGAATTTTTTTTCTCCTTCTGTTGATGAGGATTCAGTTCTGCTGATGAGGAATGCAAAAGCTTTGCAGCTTGGGAAAGAGAGTTTAGCTGTGAAATGGGTGGTAAATTAAAAGTTTAAAGACCACAGTTTCCTAAATACAGGAACCAGGCTCAACAGCATGTTTTCTGTGATAAAAGTATCCTTGAAATAAAGAAAGAACAATAGTCTCCTGAGGTCATGAGTGATAAGTCACAAATGCCTGGAAACAAAGAAGTAGATGATAGAAGGAGAGAAACAATTAAAACTACTGTGGAGGTATAAAAGGTGTGCTTCTGTTTCATGGTAAAGAGAAAGAAAGAACAAACTAGTTAACAGTTACATGAAATTCTCAGTAAAAGGAAGTTAAAGAAAGTATTGTTTCTGCCGCCAAACCCCTTTCATTTTGCAGATGGTTACCTTCTTATTCCCTGCCTTTCACCCATGTGGGAATAGAGTAAATGGAAACTAAATAAAAAGCAATATAATGAAAAAATTAAAAAACCCTTGCCTCACGTATTACTCTAGTTCACTGCTTATTGTTTCATAGCCAGAAAATTCTTATGATTTTCAGTGTGAAAAAAAGGTGACACATTTCATTTATTAGTATGCCACAGCTGTTGTGAGAGGTTAGAAACTACACAGGACTGAACCACTCATGGTCTGATTTGAAAATCACCAAAAAAAGAATGATTTAATTACTTGTATAATCTCTACTGCTTTTCAGAGCAGCCAATTCCTCCTGTTGTAGTTGATGTGAAACCTAGCTGTTTCTAGTGGTGAGACACTGCAGAAAATAGATCACTGCTAACTCAGACATGCACATGTTGAACCAGTCAGTGTATTAGCTGCTTAGCAAGGGAAAAAAGGTAAAGTCTCAGAAAATCTTGTTCAAACTATTCCTAAGATTCAGCTCAGTAGAAAAATGGTGATACTGTCTCTCCATCTGTTTAGGTATGTCAATAAACTTGGATTTTGCTAATGTTCTCCAACAGGTTGTCTCTGGTGACTTTGATCCTAAAAACCCTTGCCTCAAGCATCAACAGTGACTGGTAAGAATCAGCCTGCTATTTTATTGTTAGAAGAGAAAGAATATAATTTTCAATGTATAGGAAGAAAATAAATGTCTCCATAATAATAAGTATCTGAATATTCACAGTGATATGCTATTACTACTGAGACAAATGTGGAATGGTTCTTCCCGCAGCAAACAATAGAAGAATTAAATATGGAGGTATCTTTGTGGTGAGCAAAGGGCCCTCAAAAACTAAACTATATCTGTGGCTAATTTATTTACTTTGAAAGATTGGACACACTGTTGTTCTCATGCTTAATGGGATGTGTTTCACAACAGGGCTTTACTGGCAACAACTTTTATGTAACATTAATGTTCTACAAAAGTAGCATATTAGAACATAAATGCATTGCTAATAAACAGAAATGTAGTAAATGTTCTGTATAGACACAGAAGGAACAAAGTCATGCATAAAGAAGAACATAAATCTACCATGAGTATTTTCAAATTTAATCAGGTCAACAGTCTTAGTGTGTTTGAATTTGGGTGCATCAAAATGAAAGAGTGAGTTTAGTGGCTAGAATACAAAATTGAGAATCAATATTCCTAGGTTTTACTCTCTGGTACTAACTTGTTGTGTGACTTTGGGCAAATCATTTGAGAGCTCTGTGCCTAAGGTTGTTCATCTTTCAAATGAGATATTTGCATGATTTATGAGGATGTTGTAAGGCTCAACTCCCAGAATATTTGCAAGGAAAGGTACAGTCTGAGAGGTACTAGAAATGCTAGATGTAGTACATTGCCATGGCCAGCTGCAAACATTTCTATATCGTAATGATGGAGCCAAATTGTGACTGTTGAGTATGTCTTCATTCTTCCAAAATGCAAAACCATCTAATGGGTTTTTACCAGTATAAAATTTTCTTCCTATGTTGAAATATAAAACAGGAATTCTTTGTAATCTCTAGTGCCCTGTGGGTCTGCACATGCTACCTTTTGCTATATTGTTTTCAGAACTCCTGCAGGATGAAGGAGCACCCAGCAGGAATACCAGGGAACGAAAAATAAATTAAAAATAAAAAGTGTTGCAAGTCATTATAGCAAAAATCCATCTGCTTTAAATAACAAAAAGAAGAAAACAAGTGCCTTAATTGTGCTGATTTATGGTGAAGCTATAATTTGAGTAAATGAGAGAAGATGGAATATTTTTCTAAGAGGAAATGGCTATGCCCCCATTAAGAGCAATCTGACTTTTTTTCATTGATAGGTTAAAGAGGAACTGTCTGGAGAAGCTCAGGTGAGCCACTAGATCATAGTGTACTTGGCAGGGATACAGATATGTCCTGCCAAGAACATCTTTATAGACAAAAGGGTTAGCCATTGTTAGGACCTGGTGAGGTATTTGAGAAAGAAGAGTATGTGCTGCTTTAACTTACCAAATGCCAGATGTCCACTGAATTAGGGTTTTTGGTTTTTTTTTTCTGTGAAAAAAAATCTACAAAGAGTTTTTTGAAAAGCCACCAGGTAATCTACCAGTTGTCATAATCCAAGTTTGTGGCCAGGCTTGGGTCTCTGAGGTGTGAGACAGTAGTCCTATCTAAATAGGTAGAATGAGTGAAGAAGGAATTATCAAGGAATCACGAATTGATTGTGGTTGGAAGTACCTCTGTTCCAACCACCCAGATTGATCTAGTGGGACCAGAGCTAGTTGCCTGGAACCATGTTCAGATGTCTTTTGAATATCTCCATGGATGCATACTCCATAGCCTCCCTGGGCAACCTGTGCTATTTCTCAGCTACTCTCACAGTAAAAAAGTATTCCCTGATGTTCAGACATCAGCTCCTGTGTTCCAGTTTTTACCTGTTGCCTCTGGTCCTATCACTGGGCACCCGAGCCTGGCTCCATCCCCTTTGGCCCCTCTTTACTCATTCATATACATTGATGAGATCCCTCTGAACCTTCTCTCCCTAGGCTGAACAGTGTGAGCTCTCTCAGTCTTTTGGCATAGGTGAGAGGTTCCAGTACCTTACTCATCTTTGTGGCCTTTTGTTTGGTCTCATACTGAAGAGCCTGGAACTGGTCACAGCACCCCAAGGGAGGCCTCACCAGTAAAGAGAGGCCCAGAATCACCTCACTGTGTCTGCTGCCAGTATTTTGCCTAATGCAGACCAGGGTAACCGTCTTTGCTGCAAGGGCGCAGTGCTGGCTCACATTCAAATTGGTGTCTGTCAGTCCCTGGGTCTTTTGCTGGAAGGCTGAATTCCAGATGGGTGGAAGGAAATAACCTTTTTTTGTTTTTGTGGTTTTTGTGGATTTTGTGCCTTTTCTTGTCAAAATTTATGAGGTTCCTGTCAGCCCATTTCTCCAACCTGTGAGATTCCTCTGGATGGCAGCAAAATACTCTGGCATATCAGACAGTCCTCCCATTTTTGTGTCATTTTCAGAACTGCTGAGGGTATAGTCTGCTTCCTCATACACATAATTAAGATTTTGAGAAAAAATTGAGCCAGTTTTGACCCCAGAGGTACACTGCTATTAACTGGACTCCAATGACACTTCTGTCACTGATCACCATGCTCTGAGCTTTGCCATTCAAGCAGTTAATAACTCACCACTCTGTCTGCTTATCCAGTCCATACAGCGACATCTTGTATTTAAGGATCTTATGGGAGATTGCGTCAAAGGCCTTCCTGAAGTCCAGGCAGGAAATATTCACTACTCTCCCCTTGTTTACCAGGCCAATCATTTGATTGTGGAGGTTCAACAAGTTGATAAAGGATTATTTTCCCTTAATGTACTCCTGACACTCCTGCTGATTTTCTTGTCTTTAATGGACCTAGAAACAGTTTTCAGGATTAGTTGTTCCATCACTTTTACAAGGATTGAGGTGAAATGGACTTGTGGCTGCCTGTGCCTCCTTCTTAAAGTCAGGGGGCATTTGCTTTCCTCAAGGTAGTACTCCCAGTTGCCGCAATTAATAAAAAACTGTAAAGAATGGCTTTGCAATGACATCTCCCAGTTCCTTCAGTACTTGTGGATGCATCCCATTAAGACCTTTGTGCTTAGGTGTATTCATTTTTCTTAAGTATTCACTGACGTCTTTCTCACTCCAACATTTCCCTGTGGTCTCTTTTTTCATCCAAACAGGCATTCTGACATTTTTGCCTGACTGTAATTTTTAGAATATAGTACTCATCTTGGACCAGGTGATCCTTGAATAGGAACCTAGATAGTTTTCTTGAGTCCCCCTTCCCTCCAGGGGCTTATCTGGAGGAGGAGGAGTCTGCCAAGCAGATCTCTGAGGAAGCCCAGGTCTACCCTCCTGAAGTTCACAGTTTGATCTTGCTTTGTGGGAGCTAGCCAAGTTGAAGCAACCATAAACCTAAGGCCTTGGGAAACCCCTTTCTAGTTGTGGTGAGTAGGAAGGGTTCATGGGAGTCTGTATGTAAATGAAGCTATTCTAAATAAGCTCATGTTTTTATGAATGGTCAGTTATGTTTTACAAATATGGTTATGTTGTAGTTCAAGTTTCTAATTGGACCCTTGCCCTTGGACCCACCCTATATATTGTTATGTTTTTCCCTTTCCTGGGTTCTTCAGCATCTGTCCTATACTTCATGCAGCTTCTCCTAGTTTGTTATTTTGACCAGTAAAGCTCTTCTGTTTTGGAGGACCTGACTGACCCATCCCTCTATTTTGCCACACACATTCCTGGCTGGAGTGGCCTCCAAGTCACGTGTGCGCCAGCTCAACATTGCTTTTCACCTCCTCTCTGCCCTGAGGAACCTTATCATGGCCATAGCAGGTTGCCTTTCACCTTTACACCCCAACAAGTCCCTCCTTGCTGGGGATATGAGAACCAGCAGACCACTTCTCAACTTCGAGAAGGAAGTTAGCATTGATACATTTCAGAAACATACTAGACTGCCTATGTCCAGCTGTGTTGTCCCTCCAGCAGATAACAGGGTAGTAAAAGTTCTCCCTCGAGAACCAGATATTGTCATTCCTAAAGAGACTGTATCCCTCTATTGCAACACTGGTCACAGATTCCATCTCACCATATTCCCCCAGTCTCAATAAGATCAAAGCCCTGCATCTGTGCAAAGGTCTTCAACTCACCACCTGTTCCCCATAATTACATATGTTATTGTACAAGCACACCAGCATCCCGAGTATTTGGACAGGGAACTACTTCTGGGATAGTCAGAAAGATACCTTTGATAGTCCTCTCAAAACATCCAGGATCCTGGGCTCTGGTGGGCTGAAAACCTCTCTAGATTGTTGGTTTGGTTGACAGTTTCGTGTCTCTTTCCCCTGCAGCAGGAGGTTCACCTGTAACAATGACTCACCATTACTTCCTGGGTGTCTTCATGATGTAGAGTTAGGTGAACCAGATTCTTTTCTTGCAGCCACATCTGACATCCCTTCAGATGAAGAGTGTGAACCTATCTTGCATCTGTAAACCCACAGGAGCCTTCCTTTTGCTACCAGAAGCCACCAGATTCCATATTTTTCTCCAGAGGTTGCATTTACTATGATAGTGAGTGTTCTTCAAGATGTTGAGTCTCAGACAAGATGCTGTCCATCTCCTTTTCACCTTCTTTGATTATGAATCTTGCCACATGCTTCATTAAAAAGTAAAAGTCCTGCCAAAACCCAGTGGCCTAGATGCTGCCAGTTAACGTATTATTTACTGTTTTTATTTTGCCACTTTCAGCTCCCTACTACAGCACAAAGTGGCAGAAATGAGGTTACATTGACTGACTATAAATTCTCCTGAAGTTCTGAAAAGTGGTCAGCACCTGGCTGCAGAGGGACCACCACAGAACACAGTAGAGATCCTGCCCCTACCATAGAGATTGCTCTCAAAGCATGTTTTGAAAACTTGCTTTTGACACAGGGGAACTTCCAAAATTTCAGGCAGCCAAATTGTTGAGTAGCTCAAGTGAATGACTGCAAAACAGGCACGATGTCAAAATATTAAGCAAGGTACATATGATACCACTGTACAGAAAAATGACCTTATAAAAGAGCAGGCAGTGGTACAGAAGGAACATAATTCTGAGCTGTGTACAAAATTATATTAAAAAGTCCATGTTAAAAGAATAATTTTAAAAGCTGTGGTGAAGGAATAAAGGAAGGGTGACATATTCCAATGCAACTGATGCAAAAGATGCAAAAATGAAGCCTACATGTTGCACCATTTGAAGAGAAAGGAATGTGATTTGAAGATGTGTGTCAGAAGCTAAAAGGGCTATTGCAAGTTCATTGAGGCCTTAGCCTCCTGGTTTGATAAGAACTTCCTTTTATACTTTTCCTTCAGAATATATATGCCCTATTGCTCTCCTTATTCTTGTCTCTGACTTTTGATTGAATGTGCCACAGTATGTTGAAAATACTGTTGATCAATGGCAATTTTTAAGTAAAAATAAAATACAAGATGTCCACGCAAGTCACAGACATAATAAGCCAGTAAGTGCTATAAAATCTTTATGGCTAAGGCCCTTTCCATAAAAATAGTTGAGAATAGTTTCTGCAAGGTAAAGGTCTTTGAAATTGTGCTTAAAGTTTTAGTGATCTTGATAGAAAAACCTCCAGCAAAAATGATTACTTCCTTCCCATGTTCTACAATCATTGTACTAAGAAATTTCTAAATGTCAGATAAAATATTTTCATAAATAATGTATACAACTACATATTTGACTTAGATATTACCTTTTAAAATTCTGGTAGTTATTCACCACTTACTGAAGAAAGTCATATCTCTTTGAATAGATGTTTGAAGCTGGTAGGCAGGGGTTTTCTCTGGTTCCAGTTAAACATGTAGTCAAAATAGGTTTTCATATTCAAGCTTTTTCATAGTTTTTGTGTATGTTACCACAGAATAATTTTAAAGCTTAAACATGAGAGATATATTTTTTTCTCATTATCACACATTACATTATATTGTTTTGTTGACTTGGAGAAAAGAATAGAAAAATCACCTACTGGTTTTACCATTTTCTAATTCTTCTATATTCCTGAAGATATACAACCCTATTAAAAAATACTATGTCCTACACATGGAAGTAAAATAAATCCTTTTCAAAGTTTAGACCCACTCTCACATACGAATCTTACTTAATAATAGAACACATTAATTTGTTAAGCTTTCAAAAGACATGTTGACTAAATATTTTTAAGAGTTTAAGTAAACGAAAGATATTGTTAGATGTAAAATGTGGGGTTTTCAGCTGGCTATTCATCTTAGCCCAATAAATGCTGTATCTCTTTCACAAGATGAGGCTTTTCTTTTTCATTTTATTGCATATGCATTTAAAACCTCAAGATTTCTTTTGCTCTTACACAATGTAATGAAATACAATGGAGGCAAATAAATATGACTTACAATTGTTATTGATTAAAATCAAGAATGTGGTCAACTGTCTCAGTTTCTAGGCAGTAGTTTGTTAAGTCTTGGAAATACAATCATTCATTCATGTGATCATACCCATATTATTAAAAAATATACAGAAAACTTCTACGGTAAGGAGAGAAAACCTTCCCCGATGAAACCCATCTGTAGGGTTATTTAATTTAACACTTTAAAAATCATTGTTGAATAATTATTAACAGATTTTTTAAAATATATTTTGTCCTTCTGGCATGTGGAGAATTCATATAACCTTGCTTATTATATTTTCACCATCACAGAGAGGCATTTGAATTTTGCTTTAATAAAACTGAGCTGTTTCCTTACCACATAAAGCTTGCTACAGATGAATGTGCTTTCATTAAAAGTCTCTGTGAACAAATCTGCTTAAGTCTGTTTCTCTGACTCCCCATCCTTTTGCGTGAAAGTTGATGACAGATGAGTAGCTAACACTGAAAAGCAATCATAGTACACATTTTAATCAAGCTTGCCATTCAGAGTGAAAAATTCTTGTTACAATGTTAGTGAAGATCCTCATGTTTGCTTACACATGTGGCATAAATTTGTTACACTGGCTGTGTAGCCCAGGGGTGCTATAGCATAAATAAACATAGCCTACAGCTTGCAGAGTGTATTTTTTGTTGAGGGAAGAACAAAAAATTTTGAGCTCTTGAATGAAAAAGCTTTCCTGGGAACATTTCTTCTATCTAAAGCTGTCACTGATAGCCACCTGAAAAAGATGAAACTCCTAAAACTCTCCCAGCCCTGTTGTCCTTGGGGTTAATGGGAAGGACTTCAAAGCAAGTTGCTAAGTGATAGCCACATGGAAAGGTTTCTGCATTTCAGAAATCACGTGGCAACAAAGTGCACCTTGGCACCAGCAGGTCCAGATGATTAAATTGGACATATCTTACATCAATAGGTACAAATCTATTGAAGAATGACAGGTACAGTGTGTATAGACTAAATTACAACTTTTTTGTCGTTTCAGACTCCATGAAAAGAGTACTTAGATAGGAAATGTACTTTTGAAATGATGCCTGCATACCCCCCCCGCAGGTATGTTCCATTGAGGTGGCAGGTGCCACATGGCAGATTTTGATAGAGGTAGATGGATATAGAGATCATCTAGAGATAGATGGTAGATGTCTACAGTGACAATTACATTCACCAGGCTGCAGACTCAGGCACTGAACACTTGTCTGTCCATCCTGCTTAATTGTCAGCTTGCTCCCAGCTGTCATACAGATCATTACAATTATCTTTCTGACAGACAAGAAATAGTGATGTTTCTTTATTTGGTTAAAAAAAATAAAAAGAGATAAAAGGGAAAAAATAAAAAGGAAAAGCTATCACTAGCCTGAACTAGCACTATTGCTGCTCTACTACCCCTGTAACACCAGCTGGAGCACCCAGCATATGCATTTTATTATGCTATAAGAACAGCTCTGGTGGCCTGCAACACACTTTTCATGCTGTTTCAAGCATTTTGAACTGAAAAAGCATAGGAACAAAATACTACCATAAACAGAGTGCCCAGGTGGCCAAGAAGGCCAATGGCATCCTGGCCTGTATCAGCAACAATGTGGCCAGCAGGACCAGGGCAGTGATTGTCCCTCTGTCCTTGGCACATCTCCTGTGTCCAGTTCTGGGCCCCTCACTGCCAGGAGGATGTTGAGGTGCTGGAACAAGTCCAGAGCAGAGTAACAAAGCTGGGAAAGGGTTCAGAGCACAAGTCTTGTGGGATGTGGCTGACGGAACTGGCATTTAGCCCGGAGAAAAGGAGGGTCAGGGGGTTCTTATTGTTCTCTACAACTGCCTGAAGGGAGTCTGTAGGCAGTTGGGGCTCTCTTCTCCCAATTAACAAGTGATAGGAGAAGAAATGGCCTCAAGTTGCATAAGGGGAGGTTTAGATTTGATTTTAGAAAAGATATGTCCACGGATTTCTCTTATGGAGCAGTGGAAGAAGTGGAAGCTGTCCAGGGAAGTACCTTAGTCATCATCTAGTATCTAGTGTAAGCCATTTGGTCATGGCCCAGGAACAAGGTCCTTGAAGCCTTGTATTCAGCAGTCTGGAAATTACTGTGGTGACTTTATGTGAACATTCATAATGCTTCTATAAAACTTAGAGGAAAGTCATGGTGTGTTTCTGTGAAAGGGGGAATGAAGATTAACTGTGATGTAATTTTTTCTTCAGAAATTCTCTGGACTTTTCTCAGACATTAAAAAAACATGGTTTATTTTTCCCTTCCAGAAAAGAGCAGATTTCTTCTGGATTTCTCCCTTCCTTTAAGGTGTTTTTTCCCCCACCCAGGGGGGTGGGGTTAGGGTTAGGGTTAGGGTTAGGGTTATATGGCATTAGGACATATAAAAGTAAATCCATCACAGAGTTTTTCTGAAACTGTTTATTCCCCCCATTCTCACTCTCTGTAAAACACTGCTTAAAGCCCTGGATAGATAAATCAAAAGTACTGGCGTTGCTTGAACCCCACTCCATCTTCTTAAAATCCTGTTGTGGGTTAACTTTGGAAGGCAGCTAAGCCCCACATGACTCATTCCCACACAGTGTGATGGGGAGGGAATTAGAAGGGTAAAAGAGAGAACACTCGTGAATCAAGATGAATAAAGTTTCAGAAGGAAAGCACAAATTGTGCACCTAATCACAACAACAAAAAGGTGAAATCACTGAAAGTATCCCAGCTGACCTGGTTATACATACTGTTTTCTAACTAAAATCTAACTAAAATCAAAGATAATATTATAACCTGCATGCCTGAAGGAAAAGGTTGAAGTAGATTTCACCAGAATCTGGATGTGACACAGAGACACATAGCTATGTGAAAATAACAGGAAGGTAAAATTCTCCTACAAGGTACAGAAGTTAGTATGGCAAAGGAGTACCTATATTTTCCAGGGTTTGGCTCCTTCAGCTGTTATGAAAGATATTTTCAATTGCTTATATCGTTTTGAAGGCATTCCAGTCTAGGGCAGACAACAGGATAGAACTTATTCTGAAAAGGTAACATGTAAGAATATAGGAAAAGAACAAATACACAGAGATTGAAAAATCAGACAGAATATAGACAGAAGTCCTATATTAGATGATAATCCTGAGATTATTCAAGATGAGAAATCATCATCTGAAGTGTTTCAATAAGAACAAGCAAAATACTAGAGAAGACACAGAGGTGTCTACGCAGTAACTTTGTCCTGCCTGACCCCCACCCCTGTAGAGCAGTGATCTTCCTGCAGAACTTGATTTACACCCTCCAGCCCCATTGGGAACTGAACACCTGAAGTGTTTCAGATGCCTCAGTGCCTGCTTAAGCACTTGTTGCTAGGTATTTACACAGCTAAGTCTCTGCCTGGGAGATGCAATTTGGAGAGTAAGACTGTATTGCCAGTAAAATAAGCAGCTTTAAGTGACTTCTTACTCATGATTCACGGATCTGATGTTTCATTTAAACTTTTATTTAAAAAAAGGTGATCACCAGCTGGTCCATACCCATATAAGTTAAAACTCCATTCCTTACCATATAGCAAATCTTATTTGCTTGAAGCATTTTTCTCTCTTTGCTATCATATTTTCTATTGTCTTCCACCAATTTAGGCTTTACTGACTTCAATTATTTATGAGAGAAAGAGAGAGAATAATGGTTGTTTATTGATTATTATCATTCTCAGTAATTTCTGAGGATTTAGCATTTGAGAAGTCTTGTTAAGTTGTCTAACTCAAGTGCTTTGTGCCATTAAACACAGTCTAGAATATCTTGCTTAGACTTTAGTTGCAGAATGACTTTTGTCATTCTAGATGACTCTTTTGAGTATCTTAGGTCATATTTCATGATGGTTACTAGGTCATATTTGCATGATGGTTACTAGCTCTGAGGTTTCTTGGAGGAGACAGCCAAGAAACTTTCCAATTTAATGCATCTGAAGAAAACATCTCTTATCTTTATATTAATTTGAAAAAATCTTCCTAATTACATGTCTGCTTATAGTTATGGTGGGACAAGCAAATGTATATTTCAAAATCTTGACAGCCAAGTGAACACTGCTTATATTATAGAACAAATAATGAAGATGTCATGTTTCAATGACTTGCCTTCCTTTATAGTCAAAAAAGCTTTCAAAATTAGACCTAATGATAAGTTCTCACAGGAACATAATGGTGTTCCGTTTCCAGGTTACTGATCAATTTTCCTCACCCGTGCCTCACAGCTGGTAGGTAACCCCAGTGAGGGTTGTTGTTTACAAGCCAAGTAGTTGTATATTTTGAAAGCAATATTTTAAAGAAAGAGAATAAATATTGATTGTTTTCACTAAAAAATGGAACTACAGAGTGTCCTTGAATACAAATTGCTCTCAAGAATTAAATTAGCAATTCACAAAACCCAAGAAATATTATTTCTGACCTCATTATAATAACAAAGCTATCTAATTCCTCTACAAGTCTATGTGCCAGAATCTAATTTGGCTGTCTTTAATCTTCAAAGATAAAAAGGTTTAATATTTTAGTAAACAGCTTACAAATTATATCAGACAAAGGATCTGCAAGGAATTTTACAATACTCTCTGTTGATCTGTCTTCCATGCTTTCCCTCTCAGGATAAATCACTTACAGTGCTTATCACAATATTTTTTCACTTCAGAAAATGATATGTACTTATATTTTGCTCTGCCATATTTGATTTCTTTTGAATAAGATTAACTATCAATTTTCTTTCTTNTTTTATCTTTTTTTTTTAATTTTTAATTTTTTTTTATATAGTGCTTCATGTTTCATGTCTTCAATAGATGTGTTAGAAATAAAATAAAATAATGATATCCAGATATCTGCCTGAGCGCCTACATGAACAGTATCACAAAAGGCATTTAAAAGTTTGGGGACATAGATACCTACAAGTCACATTGCAAGAACTTCTCTTTTGAAATTGAGTTCTATTTTTTTTTCTTGTTCTGTAATTATTTATTATTTATGTTGTGGTAAAATTTGTGTTCTTCAGTTAAACTTGAAGTTAGACATTGACTGAATAAAATTTATTTCTAGTAAAAAATTTGTTTACAACAAAATATGAAAATACAGCAACTGTGATATAATTAAAGCAGAATGGGGATCACAAGAAAGCAATTATGTATTATTGGTTTGCTTGCTCATAATATCTAAGACATAATGATGCACTTTCAAGACAACTATTAACTTGGGGAAAAGCAGTGCAGTTATACATGGATAAGTCCTGGTAATTTACACAAACATCTGTCTATCAAAATCAGTTTTTCAATACATCTTAAAAAAATGGATCTACAGTCCTGGAAAGCTCCTAATCTTTGAGTAAGTACCAAGAAAGTACAAACCAGATGATCAGCTCAAATACAGCCCAATATTCTACGTAACAGCTTAAAACAACTAAATAAATAACAACAACCCCAAATATACTGGGATTTGGGTTGTTCTAAACTGAGTCAATAGGGCTTTGAAGGAAATAAATTTTGTTAAGCAGATTTGATGAAATTTTAAAAATTACCAGAAATTAGCAATAAATTTAGGAATTTTGTGAATGATAAAGACGACAATCACATGTGTGGTTTTGTTCCTGTTTGATCATGACAAGGCTTATTTTGTAGTAGTTAATATATTCCTATGCATTCTTGATACCTAGCCAAGACAAAGGTAATTGCAATGATCAGTATCTTCACAAGGATATAAGTAGGTGTAGGTGCAAATGGACCCTTTCTTTTTTTTTTTTTTTTTTTTTTTTCTTTTGAGAAAGATTTTAAAAAATATAAAAATGAGC
>VXBR01006364.1:538926-573382 GCA_013400215.1 Cisticola juncidis | reverse complement strand
AAGGGTTGTTTTGAATATTGACTAAAAGTATGGAGAAGTATATTTTCAAAGTGGTGGGCTATATCTCTGTCAAAATAGAATTTTCCAAGACATATACTTTAGCTATACATGAGATTTTCAAGAGAAAAGCTGGAAAAAATGGATAACCTATAATATACATGAGTTAATAATAGTTTCTGGGGTATTATACATCAAATCATGAGGAGCAATGGAATCATCTGTATAATACAACATCTTGAAGAAATTGACTGATTTTTAAGCATTTCAGTACAGTTAAATCAACAGTAGAATTCCTACTAAATGCATCCTTAAAAGTGCTGAGAAAAAAATAAATAAATAAAATTATTTAAACTCTAATTGAAAATTACAAAGCAAACACTCAAAAAATTAGACTATTTTCTTTGACTTATAAATCAGCAGCTGAATAAGGAGTGTATGATCATTAATGCATCTAATACAAGTATTTTAATTTTAGGTTTTAAAATATTTTTTTCTGAAGTAACTGGTTTACAGATGAGCTTGTCATATATATTTTTGTTCAGACACAAAGGCCCAAAGTGCAATCCAACACCCACTGAAGGCTATTAGAAACCTTCCATTAGAACAATAGACACTATATCAAACATAGAAATTAAATAAAGTGACAAATAATAGGGTAGGAGGAAGCAGTGGAGGAGAAAATTCAGAACAGATATGCAATGGATTGAGTCAGCACAATAGTACAGCACAATTACTATGGGTGTGGAAGTTTCAGTGTTACACAAAAAGGGCGTTTATGAAACGCTGATTGTGAATATGACACATATTTTAAACTTCTTTTAATACGTCTCTAGAATTAGTTACTAAGGTTTCATAGTCTTTTACAAAGGAATTACATGTAACGTAGCATTACAGGTGTCAGAAAGGTGTCTGAACGCGCAATTCCAACAATTTTGCAATGCATAAGAAATAATTGTTAGAAGTAGCAATGAAATAAATCACAACAATTATTGAGTGACTAATATTTGGTCAATGCAAATATTTAGGATTAAAATGTCAAATGTGTCAAAATTAACAGCAAGTACATGAATACCTGACAAGAATTCATTCTTGCCATCAGGAAAACCTTGATCCCAATTGCTATAAGGATCATTAAATAGCTAATGTGGACCTGTGAAGTTCCCATTACAAATATCGATAGATTTACCATAATCTCTTTACCTTAATTTGAACAAAAACTCTCTCTTCCACTTTTCATACTCATTCCTTCCCTTTTTTTTTTGCAGTGACTAAGACATTAAGTAGAAAATAGCTGTGTAAATGGATTCTGTTCATTTGCTGCTTGGAAAGAGAAAAAGAACAATTCACTGTTCATTCTTTTTTCTTTTTTTTTTTTTTTTTTTTTTTTTTTTTTTTTTTTTTTTTCTTTCATATCATTCTCTAAAACAAGCAGGAGGAAAACTAGGGCACTCTTTTGTAAAATGCTTATGCCAAATTAAACAGGCTCTAGGCCACTTTGATGACAGTTTCCATTATTGGGCTGAATGAATGGATGAGAATAGAAAGCCAAAATCTACTGTCTAATTTTCTGGAAGTCCACTGACTTTCAGTTATCTTAGCTCTGTTGCTATTTCCACTTCTTGTAATTAGGAAGAGATCTATCAACCTCAGCCACACACACCCTGTCCCACCTTCTCCATAGTGCCTCCATCCAGCAGCTGGGTTCACAGCAGGAACTGGAAATGTTCAACAGACAAAAATGAAATCACCTTTCCTCAATCTATCCCTGCAAGGAGAGAGGACACTGTGAACTCAAGTTATAGGAAACCAGGAGTATGAGGCAAACATAACTAAACCTCCCCATTCCCTCAGAAGAATGTCTCCTGTTGTGTAGGTGTTTTTGGATTTTTCCTTCTGCCATTGTGGCACTTACAAGCCTGGATAATTGCAAGTAATAAACATGCACACCAATGGCCATTGATACACCTATGAATGTGATGCTTGCAATTCCAGACCTATGCTGGATGGCAGCAATAAAGTCAGCATTTAGTAAGAAAATAATGGGAAACTAATACAGATGGAGAATGGCCAGGTCAACAGAGGAGTAAATCTGATTAGACTATAAAGAGCAAAAATCAAATGCCTGGTGCACGGGAAATAACAACCCCCAGTGCCCAACTAGTTACATCCAGCAGAGGTAGCAATTTCTCTAAATCATCCAAGCTAGCAAACATCATTCTCTGCAACATATTCCTTTACACACTGAAGTGCTATTCAAGTGTTGCTCAGTTATAACTTATTTTCGTAGCTGATTAAAATGTTGAGTATTAAAACTGGCACTGGTTCAACCATCAGAGTTCATTAAATTACTCAGGAGATGTGGACTGTGATAGAAGGCCCATGAGGTAAAATGAAATGTTCTATTTATCAAGTCATACCCTGCTGTGCTATTCATTTGGTAATAAAAACTTTATTTTCTCCACTTGTATCCTCTCTCATTAATGAGATAAAAAGCATAGTCATTTTATCGTATTGTACAAATACCTGAACAATCAATCAAAAGCCAACAACCCTAGATACATCTCCTCTGGAACAAAAAATAAGGGTTTATTTTTTGAGAAATAATGATGCTCTTTTTTACAGTTGCATGTGCTTTTTGGACTAATCAATCAGCATCTATACCAAAGTGATAAATATCCATTATTTGGTTCAGTTTCAGTTGTGCAGCTCTGATAGGTTTTTTGTGCCCCTTTTCCTATGATTTTGGAAGTGAGGAGGAACAGGGGTGGCTCTGTGAGAAGCTGATAGAAGCTTTGCCCATGTCCAAAAGAGCTGAGATGGACCTGCTGCTGCTGGCCAAGGCCACACCCATCAGCGATGGTGACAGCATTTCTGAGATAACACAGTCAAGAGGGGGGAAAATCCCCTGCTGCAACACCAGCAGAAGTCAAAGGAAAGGAGTGACAATATGCAAAAGCAACAGCTCTGCAGACACCAAGGTCAGTACAGAAGGAGGGGCAGGAGGTGCTCCAGGCACTGAGCTGAGGTTCCCCTGCAGCCCGTGGTGAGACCATGGTGAGGCAGCTGTGCCCCTGCAGCCCAGGGGATGCAGAGATCCACCTGGAGGGCTGCAGGCCAGAGCAGGTAGATGTCTGAAGGAGGCTGTGACCCCATGCTAAAGAATGTTTGCTGGTAGGATTTGTGACCCCACTGGGGACTCATGCTGGAGCAGCTGCACCTGAAGTACTGCATCCCATGCTGGAGCCATCTGTGAGGAGCTGCAGTGGGAAGGAGTCATGTTGTAGAAGTTCTGGAATACTCTCTGCCCCAGGAGGGACTTCACACTGGAGATGGGGAAGAGCGTGACAAGTTGTCCCCCTGCAAAGGAAGGAGCACCAGAGATTTGTGATGAATGCACAAGCCCTGTTCCCCCATCTCCCTGCACTTCTGGGGGACAGAACGTAGAGGGGTTGAGAGTGAAATTAAACTGTGTGCCTAGTCCTGACTTTGAGGACCTCAGGACAGAGGCTTGAGAGGCTCACTCTGAACTTGTCTTGACCTGTCTGTAATTTTTATTTTACCTGGTCTTTCTGTAGCAGCAACTTCTCTTGTGACCAGGAGTCTATGTCTAAGCGATTTTACTTTTGCTTATCTCTGTGTGATACACCATAGTTTTTATACAGATAACAGTAACAAGCAGTTATTCTTTATAAATTTAAAAATTTATGACTGTAACTTGCAAATGTAGTGTGGAGAAATATATGCCTCTTATAAGACTAGAGGCCCAGAGAAGTGGAAAAATAGGGTGCAAGCATAAGGGAGAACAGGCATGAAATGCTAATGAGTTCATAGGCTTGGTATGGTCATAACCCCATCCCTATAACAATTGACCAGCGGTCAGTTAGAGAAGTTTAGATCTGGAAGTAGACAAAAACAGTTTGAGGAGTAGTGAGGAGAACAAATAAGGAATAATTTGCAACATATCTAGCGTATTTGAGTATAATGTGAACTTGCTGACCAGTAAATAAAGACCATGGTGTAAAAGCAGATTAGCAAATGTTAAAATGAATTAGATACTGGAAAGGGGAACAAAAACCACACAAGCATCCTAGTCATCCTTGGTGAAGGGCAAGAGACACTGATGACTCATTATTCCCTACCCCAACAGATGGAAGGTGTCAATGATTGCCACCCCAGAGAGAAGTAAAGAGTAATTTAAAAAAACCCAAACAAAAGGAGAGGTAAACTCCAGGAAGTGTGTGTAAAAAAAGTTAAATGTATTGCTATTAATAATTAGAAGTTTTCTGTAAAAGATTTTTTCTTTTTATATTTTTTTTCTTGTGATGAGTTGACTTTGGCTGGCTGTCAGATCCCTGCCCAGCAGAGATCTTAGTTTCCCTCCCCAACAGGACAGATGAGGTAATAGGATACAGTACATTGTGACTACAGATAGAGACAGAACATCACTTATCAAGTACCAACATGGCCAAAACAGACTCAGTTTGAGAAAAACTGATCTAATTTATTTTCAATTAAAATACAGTTGGATGGTAAGAAAAAAAAGTCTAAACCACTCTCCCCTGAGCAGGCTTTTTCCCTGACTCAACTTCACTGTTTCATTGATGACTCTATGACTTCCTTCTACCCCAAGCTGTACAGAGGCAGGGGAATAGAGGACTGTGGACAGCCCACAACAAGTCATCTCTAATACTGCTTCTTTTCATGTTTTTCCCGCTCTCCAACATGGTCTCCCCATGGGCTAGGTTTCTTCCAGCAGCTTACCCACACAGACAATTTCCAGCTCCAGCCCACTCTGTGCAGGGCACTGCTGAGCCCAGCCACCAAGGTGGGGGTGCCTTTTGGAAAATGTATTGAAGAAAGGCAAGAAAACACCACTGAGGCAGGAGGAGAGAACAAAAAGAGCAGAGGGTACACCGAGGGGAGGGAAGGAGGAGGGAAGGAGGTGCTCCCCAGCATGTGTGTGCCTGCTGAAGGGACTGTGGCCTGTGGAACCTCACACTGCAGAATGGGGAAAGCATGAACAACAAGAGCATTGGAGAGCAGCATTAATGGACTGACCACGACCTCCCTCTGCCTGCAGTCCTCATTCTTCCCTGCGTGCTACTTAGGGAATGCTGAAGCAGTATTTGTTCCAGAGATTTCATACAGTTATAGGAAATACAGAAAGTAATGTTATAAGGTGTAAGGAAGAAAAGCATTTTCTATAATTAGGGATAATTATAGCTATGAATAACTACTCCATTTTATGTATAAAGAGCAGTGACAGAAAAATCAATTAATAACTTATTGGAAATCACACCAATATTACAGTGAAAAATGAAATCAAGCATTTTAGACATCTAGGCCAGTAGTATAAACAGAACATATTCTGCCACTTCTAATGTACCTGTACAGTATCTGTTATAGATACTGCTTTCCTCTCACTGGTGGACCCCCCCCCCAAAAAAAAAAAAAAAAAAAGATTATCCATCTTTCAGTAGGAACTAGGTTACTTAGCCTGGAGCTTTAGCTTAAGTACTGTTGGTGTGACACTGAATCATGTTATCCAGAATTATCCTATGTTTTGGTGTACTGAACTGCTCTGAGGATCAGGTAGACTTGATTCTGAGAATAAAAACTTCTCTGCATTTTCAGAAATCTCAGGCATTTTGGACAATACAGCTATATTATGGACATATATCTGGGCAATATAGCTATATATATTTTAAATGTAGCAAGTTGGGAATGTCAAGAGATCACTATTATCTGGTACTGGTTCTATAAATGGCAGATTTAAGCTTCCATTTCTTTGCTTCACAATGCTAATTGTTTTGCCACCTACTTCTCTTTTCTATGTAATTTGTTTCATCTACTCATAATGTTCTGTCTGGCAACAAAATGAATAATAATAAGTTAAAACCTCTTCTAAGCTTTACTTACTACTGAAAACTTGAGCAATTATCAAGGGGGATTGAAAGAGGAGTGTGGAGCCACAGAGGATCTCCTGAGGGAGGTAGATAAGAATTTAGGTATGTGTGTCCGAGATTAGTTGATGCCTAGGTAGAAACGTGTTGGAAAGCAGGAGATTTCATTGCATAAGTATAGACTTCTAGGAGCACTTTTTCAACATAAAATTCCCTCTAGCCTTCCATTTTTCAGATGATATCTCCTACAGGTCACACTTGGCATGCAGAAAGCCCTTGCAGATAGCCCAGACTCCCTAAGGGTTTATGAACGGGTCCTAGAGACTGAAGATGTATTTGGGGGCCTGAAATGTACCTTGGGTGCTTTCAGTTTCCTTTCAGTTTCTTTCACCTGACTGTGTGCTGCAGTAACACATCAGGACTATTCTGAGAGCAGATTAGTGTTTGCCCTGAGGTATTTCTGGAGAGAATCTGATAGGTAAACTCTACAAAGTAGAGAAAGGGATGTTTCTCACTCGTGGACGTGTCGGCAAGAGATAAAAGGGAGAATCGTGGTTGTCAGTATTGTGGTATGTGACAGAGCAGGTGATGATGGAAAAAGGCTCTCGGGTGAAGGAGAGATGAGGAGAGGTTGCTGAAGCCTTGTCTTAGCAGAGAATAATGGGAAGATATGCTCTGGTGTGTTTAAAATCTATTTTTTTCTCTTTGTCAGGAAAACAATAGTTTTTCCTCAGATGATAATTTTTGAATCTTGGCTCCATCAACCAGTCAAACAGATCTATTTATAAGGATTAAATTATTCCTAAATATGTATTGTTTTAAAATATCCATTATCACTATCAAATGTCCTTGATTATTGCAGGGCTGGCACCAGAACTCGAAATAAGTATTCATGAGATATATTTGGGAGGCATTTTTGCTACGAAGATGCATTTTAAATCTTCCAAATTAATTTAAGAATGGCAGAGTTACAAATCTAGCCAGAGACTAAATTAGACTACATTCACATGGATTCCTATTAATAATAGGAATAGTTAGCAAATTAAAGTGGGTCATTTCAGTAAAGCTCACTAATTTACAGATTTCCAGGCCTATTTATCAAAATTTCAGTATTATCAAGTTGTCACATAGTTTGAGAATAGATATTTCTCTTATAGAAATGGATTGATGGAACATTCTTGCAGTAGATGATGAAACAACAAAAATTATAAAGGAAAAAGTCAGTGACTGTGCTTCATGTCTAAATGAAGAACTGGAAGAAGATACTCAGAAAAAAACCAACACAGGTAATGAAGGGTTAACACTGTAATGAAGCATAAAATTGGAAGAACAAATATCAGGAAGGATATGTAGCCCATGGTTTGATGAAGAATACCTAAAATGTATATCATCTCATATTATGCAAACCATTCTGAGCATGAAACCTCAAAAGGCAAAAAAGTTACATACTGGCTGAAAAGCCAACAGAGATTTTTCAGTGTCATGAATGAGAAATAAAAGTGTTTGGATTTTATGAGCAACCAGACAACAAACCTTGCAAAAGAACTACTGGCTTCTTATATTTCCTGGATAATTACTAAATATAAACACGTACACAGACTCAGAAAAATAAATGCTCATTCTTCCCAATGCATTGAGAAGATGTTTTGTTATATATGGGAGCACATTTGCAACTCTGCATTCTATTGTCCAGTACTGAAGTTATTTGTGTTCAAATAAAGTTACTTTATGCATTTCTATGAATTGCAAAATAACAGAACCTCTTAAAATGTGATCCCAAAAGACTTTCAATTAACTGAGTGTAGAAATGCACTTAATTCAGCTTGACCAATTGCCACTGAAAGATTCTTGATGGGAAGCTATAGGATGCTGTGTTATTTAGTAGTTCATTTGAAGAGAAGATAATAGGAAAATATTGTATATGAAAAAGGGCTATATTGAACTAATCAATGTTGCAACAGAGCTGAGAGGTGTTGGAAGGCAGTGGAGTTTAAAAATATTTGGAAAAGAAAACTTGTGGCTTCTTAAGTGAAACATATCAAGTGTAAGGTATTCTAAAAGTGATGTAGAAAGAATAAATTCAATAGTTTTTCTCTTGAACTTGAAACTGGTTTATGTTTTGTAGAGAAATGGGAATAAGACATCTTGTGGAAAAATCACAGTGCTCTTTTTTGACATCAAATTTGCATTTATTTCATATAATTGCTTGAACTGTTCTTTATCCAAGTTAGAGCCAGTAGGGCCTCAGTTTAGTTGGCGAAATATTGCCACTCGAGATGACCAAAAGGATCTCAGTATCTGTGTGTGTTAAGAAAACATGCCTACAGAAGTTATCAACAAAAATCTCACTGGCATAATACATGAGTGCCAGGCAGCATAGCCCACCCTATCTCTAATTACAGGAGAGACCTGCCTTTAGAGAATAATTTAGGCCCTGTATCTCAATTGGCTATAGAGAGAGTTTGGAGACAGTGTGCATGTAGATGTTAACATAACTGGGGTGTTCAGATATATTAACCTCATATTCAACCCCAGATTAACTTCCTAAAGGAGGAAGATATGACTGGAAAGAAACTTGTAAAGATAATTCATTTTGTTGTGGAATTTAGGGAAATAAAGTAGTCTTGGACTGGAAACAATGAAGCCAGTTATGGTTTGCTATCTGCCAGGTCCCCTTAGGCTCTTTCAAAATGTTTTGATGACATGACTGTTGATCAGTGTGATTCGATTCAATAGCCCTCAGCATCTACCTTTTCACTGAGACAGATGAAGCCCTCTTGGAGATGTCATGAGGTCAGTAATACAATGCAATATTTGTTTCCTGTTTACAGAAGTAGTTCTGGCTTTCAGTCATTGGAGAGTATTACTTGTTTGTATTTAATAGCTTAATCCATATCTACATAATGAAGATTACTTCCCTTTGCCCAGGAAAATGGCTGAGTCACTGCCCCTGGACTGTTCAAAAGTGGTACTTGAGGACATGGTTTGGTGGTGAACATGGCGGTGTGCCAGGCTGATGGTTGGACTTGATGATCTTAGAGGTATTTCCCAACCTTAACGATTGTTATTCTATGATACTACAATTCTACGCATGTGCAAAGACCTTTTCTTCCTCAGACTTCAAGAATAGAATGTGGGAATATTGCCTTCCAGAGAGACAACTCTGGGACATTATTTCAATTTTCACTCTAGCACAGACAAGAAGTGCATCAGTGCATGAATGAAGTAAATGAGAAGTATTTAAAATAATATATTAAACTGTTAGCACTGCTTCAAATTAGTCGTTTAAGTTTGACCTAATCTAAAGAAAAAAGATATTTGAAAAAGGCATGTTTTACAAATCTGTGAAAGAAACCATTAAATAAAATTGTCTTGATAAATGTATTCTTAAGAATAAAAGGAGTTAAGGAATAATAATTTGTATGCACAAATACTAACAATCCCAATATAGAAGAAGGCAAGGAAGCACAGGTAGGAGAACAATGTGATTAAGTCTCGAGTTCTTCATTAAACTCTAACCTGAGCAGAAATGTTATAGAAAGTAGAAACAAGTTGCAAGTTTAGGTTTATAAAAAAATAGCACAAGCATGAAGAGATTTGGGTTGGAAATGCTAGGACAGAAAACAAGATGCAAATAGTATGAGTCATCAAAAATGATAGTGAACTTTGTAGGAGGGTTAGAGTGAAATTGTTTGTCTACTGATCACTGGGGAGGATGGATTGTAAGCAGATGACACCAAGGAGGATGAAATGTTGAATGCATCTTTTTTTCTTCTGTCTTCCCCAAAAGATTAGCTTGAGCTGCTGACTAGAGTAGTCAATGTCAGAAAAGGCAGAATAAGAGAATCAGTTCCATTACTGAAATATAGAATGTATTGGGTTTTGGTGAGCTTTAGGATATCTGAAATATCTTCACAAAGCTAGCACTTATGACACAAATCCTGAAGAAACAACTGGAGGTCAGTCAACACACCTAGAAGTATCTTAAAAGCAGTGGATAGTTATTGTTTAGTCTGAACAAAGACTACAGGTTTGAACTGAATCTAGCCATCAGTAGGAAATTTATAATAGTGATGAGTTACATAACTCAGCAATTCTGAAAACATCTCAGGGCAATTCATTGTCATCTCAAGTAGGATCTATGACTGCATAACAATTTGAAATTAGAACCTTTAAATTCAGATTTGTTATTTAGGTTCTTAAAGGTATGCCAGGCACTAGATTAAAATACCCTCATGTACCCACATCGAACGTCCTTTTGAAACAGGGAACTCGAATCAGGGTAAGAATACCCTGCAACACCTCAAATAGCAACAGATATTGCTGATCCTAAATTCCCACTGTGGTCAGTGGAATACAAAATGCACTTCAGTTGCTCAGATTTAAGCCTCTAGTACCACTTGTGATCTTCAGGCTAGCTAATGAGGACATGGGGCTCTCACTGACCTGGTATTATATCCCCAGTGGCTGTCTTGGAGACACTGCATGACCTGAGATGATACTAGACACTTGTATGTGTAATTTAATCACACCGAGGGTGTATTTTCTCTGTATTAAGAGCTTAGACACCTTCAAAACTTGTGGAAACAGCTATGTAGATAAGAAGTTATGCTATTATACCCTTAAAAACTTAGCAATATATATCTATTTGACATATATTCTGCCCTGAAGTACAAGGAAAGGCAGTGTAATAGTGGTCATAGAACTTGTGGGGAAGAGGGGTGTATAGAAGAGGGATATAGATTTATACTGACAAAGAAAAAATTCTGAATTAATAAACTATGTCAAGCTTCTGAAAGACAAGGGACAGATGAATAAATCTGAGCATAAAAAGATAAATCTAAAAGATAGACCAGATTTATTTACAATTTTTTTACATCACAAGATCAGAGACCCAGGGAATTCAGGAATTTGGTATGCTTTTAACTGTTATAACTTTCTTTTTTTTAATATATAATCCAGGTAAAGAAATAGATTTTTGTTGACTCTTCTACAGAGGCCTTAAACAATGTTTGGAAAACTGTGCCCAGAGAATTATTTGTGGTTCACTGCCAGAACGAAAAGATGTACCGAGTGGAGCTTCATTCGTTTTTTTCATTAACAACAGGGATGATGGAATCAAGAGCATATGATTAAATTTTCAGACAACACATAGCTGGGAGGGACTGTAGGCATACTGGAGGATAGGATGAGAATCAAAAATGATCTTGACAAATTGAAGAAATGGTCTGGAAAAAAAAACCAGATGCAGTTCAACAGAGACGAGTGCAAGGAACTACATTTAGGCAGATATAATTAACAGCATATGTGGGAAGAAAAACAAATGGTTGTGAAGAAATTAATTCCCTGCCTTTCTAGGGATTATAGTGGATCAGAAACTGAACTTGTATCTGTAAAATCATCCTGTCATGAAAAAAAACAAACATCATATTCAAAATATAATCAAGAATGTAAGTGTGCAAGATGTGTTAAACTTATTTACTGTATCTGTACCATATTTACTATATACATATAGCACATTTTCTATATATATATATATATATATATATATATATATATATACACATATACCTATAAAAGGTAGAGTACTGTCTGGGCAGGTCACCTTCAAAATGCGTGTCAGCCAAAGAGAGGAATTTTAAATTAAAGCAATCCCAGATGCAGATCTGAGATCTAGAAAACAAAATGTAAAAGGAAGGACTTGAGTAAAGTATAGTGAATAGGATACCATGAAAAATATGCCAAAAAGATCTCCCTTTAAAAAAGGTTATTGATACAGAAAAATGCATCGTACTGGGTCCAACAGACCAAGAGGCTGCTGAGGCTGTTGCAGCTCCATAGGTGCAACCAATGCAAACTGGGCTTGTGGCCCCAACAGGCACACACACACACACACACACACACATAGAGAACATCTATGTACCACATACACACAGAGCTGTCCACACAGACCAGACACATAGAGTAGACACAGACAGCAGAAATAGCCTTATACTGCCCCCATTTCTAGCTGAGGGGGGTGGAGGTTTGCTAGTGAAAATATATTTATGCAAATGAATATAAATATGTATGTATGTAACATGGACCTTCCTCAGAAGCTGGGCTCCAGCACTCAGTTTTTCCAGTAGCTGTGCCTGGATCCCAGTCTCCCTGGTTTCTAGCACCTGGGCATACAAGCCCTTGACACTACACTGCAGCCCCTCTCCAGCTGCTGGGGCAGACCAGCTCACTCAATACACTCATGATCACACATGAACACCCAGAGCTGGCCGGGTGGTACCCTGTAGTCCCCAGATTCTCACCCTTACAGACAGACACACCAGCAGGACTTGCCCCTAGACACTTCAGATACTACAGTCTCTCTAGAAACTGCTGGCACTTCTCTGGTTTCCCGAAGTCTGGGAAAATTCTATTTCATCCTGGGGACTCACTCCTGGAGACACTTCTTCCCTCCAGATCCCTGAAGTTACCTGCTCGCTGGCTCATCTGACTGAATTTTGCTTGTGATGATACACATTCCTAAGTCAGGGGTGAAATAAATCCCCCTGTAACGCCTCCAATGTTCCAATGCTAGCTCAGGCCTTAGAGAGCTTTGGAGAAATATTTCATGGACAGGATAAAGGATTCCAAAAGAGGCTCTGACCCCCAGCTGTAGTTCAAGACATTTATTCCAGGTGGTGACCAGAGGGGAAAGAGGACAAGTGCGGAAGAAGAGAGTCTTATCTGAACTTCTCCCAGGGAGGAGTAATTGGAACTCAGCCAATTAGGTCAGAAAGGGGAGAAAGGGTTAAACTACATGGTTATAAGCTCTAGGTGTCCCTGAGAGGAGAGAAACCATTCCCCAGGGGAATGTAACACAGAGGTAAATCCAGGTGCTGCACTGTGGACACATGGGCCTCTGACTCAAGTCCCACACTAGGACTGGCACTTGGATTTCCCTCAGTTTGGTCTCTTGAGTGCACTTACTGGCACCCAGGCCAATGCTCTGACCTGTGATCCCACTCTGACCTACTACTGGCATTCAGACCCCATCCCACAGACCTGTACACTGAAGAGAGACTCCCACAGAAAACAAACAAACAAACAAACAAACAAACAAACAAACAGAAAAAACCCAAACCAAAACAAACCAAGAACAACAGATAATAACTGTGCTGAGCAAGCGAAGGGTATGGCCAGACAAATTATTTTGAGCAGCAAGCTATTTACATGAAACTAGCTTTTTTATCTCCTTATCCTTATGTTTTCCCAATCTTGTTCCTACTCAGGATTCCCTCTCAACACTTTTGGTTCTTCCCTAAACACCCCATTATGAGTCTTGAGCAATCCCCAAATGGTCTTCCCCTGCATCCCGTAAAGTGTTCTGTACACCTAGGCAGTCACCCCACCCAGTCCAAAAAGTGCTCCAGCACAGATTCATGGTGGTGATTCCACACGTGACACCCATCACAGTGAGTCAGTGCTGGAGTCACTACAGACACATTATGGGATGCAGAAAAAGTGATTCCAAGGGTGCCTGTGGGAAGGGGTCTGAATGCCAGCAGCAGGTGCTGGTCCATAGGCTAGTGAGTGCATGTGCACAGGTGACAGTAACTGGACTGGAGAGACCAGAGTGCCTTCTGGGATCAAAATGTTTCTGAATGACTATCCTGGAATTTCCATTTTTTTTGATTCAGGACATGGTTGCATCATCCACAACAGTCTTAGGACATGTCTCCCATTGGTGAACACTTTGCCTGAAGGGTACAGAGCAGGTGGTCACAGGAAATCTCAGGCTGCAAGCAATGCCTAGAATATTTGATAGAGATACTAAGTAAATTAAAGAACAAAATGCTTGGGATTCTTCCTGAATACAAACAATTGACCAGCAATGAGACAAAAGAATTAAAAAAATGCTGGTGGCACTCTTTTAAATGTTCAATAATTTTGTACAGCTAGGACTGTAATGGATTTCAGCAGAATTAATCCCTAGGTCTCAATATCCCTTCAAAAGCAAGTTCCTGCAGTTACTAATGTCAGCACATAACTTTTCTTCAATAGCTCAATGCTACTTTTCAGCTCGTTGAACAGACAGTTGCAAAATTTCTGTTTATGTAAACAATACTTATCCAGTTAACAGTCTGCTCATAGTAGTAACAATTTGCCCAAGTTCTACATTTTCCAACTCTATGGAAAGAAATCTAGTGAAATAATTCTGACTGGGTCACTCAGTCTTTTGCTAGTGCATGCAAAGTATGCATTAAAAAGTTAACATTAAGAGAAGACATCAAGACAACCCCTAAAAATGCTTAGGAAAAAAATCATTATCTGTGGCAGCCATTCATGAAATTATGTTGGTTTTTTTCCTAATAAGAATGGAAAAAATAGCACAATTTGGTTAAGTTTGTGGGGTTTTTTTGTTTGTTAGGGTTTTTTTGTTAGTTTGTTTTTTTACATTGCATTTTACATAATTAGCATTATACATAGTTATAAGAACAGAATAATCTTTCCTGTAACTTGTCTTTACTTTGGTTAGATGTAATACTTGTTGGAATGTTAATTGTTGCATCATTTTTCTGCATATAGAACAGAAATATTTATAGTGTGAGGATGACCTAACAGAGATGGAATCCTCTGAGATCACTGATTTCATTTCCGAATTCTGCAGATGCATTAGAGCATTTGCTTCAGATTCCCTTCATGTGATGGAAATTTATTAATATTTACCAATGTTGCTGTGCAGCAAAATTATTTAATTTTTATGTAAAACTTCGAGATATTGTCATAGTGTGCGCTGTTTAATAAATGTTTTCGTTTTTACAAGAGACTAATTACTTTTTATTGTATTTGTGAAATCTGTTCCAACAGTTTGAGATTTGTACTGGTCCACTTAAAAGAACACCAGTACTGACATAGGTATAGATTTTTATGTACCTGTATTTGAAAATGATCATGGATTTCATAAAGGTTACTTCAATCAGCAACAGAGGTTTCATCTGTGCCAGTGTTTTCAACTGAGACCTTCACTTAATGTTCTCTAGAAACAGCAGACTGCAGAGAACTGATTAACAAAGTTTCAGTTTGAGTTCCTAGAAATTATAATTTAATATTTTTTATAATATAAATTACTAAAAGTAATTTAAGAATTCAGGGTATGTAATAAAGTGACTGTTCACTCTTATTTTCACCCCTTTTCTCCAGGAAAGGGGTGAAAATTCATCATCAAGTTAAAGAAAGAATAGGATGTGAAATAAATAGTAAATCAGACTATGAAAGTTCAGGAAAAAATCATCTTTTTAAGATATAATGCTTGATTAATCACTGAATTTAGAAACACTAAGGTAATCTTAAATAAAAGCCATTGCTGTTCTATGCATGAAAATACTGCTGGGTTTTTTTTTGTAAAAAAATACATCTAAAATATAGGTACTGTAAAGGAATCACACAAGACCATAGTGCACCCAACTATTTGAAAAAATATGCCAAGATATAATGCTTTGTTTTCCATAGTAAACCAATTGGGAAACAAAATTGGGGAAAAAATGAAAGAAGAAGAGACAAGGAGATAAATAAATTATTTAAGAATTAAAGAAATTAATTTACATTTACTGTATGAGTTCATGGTAATATTGCCTATTATCAACAATTGCCTATTATCAACAAGGTGTACAGAAAAAATATTAAGCTTGAAAATAATTCTAAACAACAGGAAAGAACATTTTACCTATATCAGGACTACTTTTTTATTTATGTAAATTAAACATCTTGCTAAAGAAGTTCACAGGACATGAAAGAGTTTATGCAAGACACATGGGATAAATTACCTGTCATTTCTTCAGCAAGATAATAATTTCAATAATTACAAAATATCATTAACAAAAAGTCGTTTGGTGCTAGTTCCTTTTTTGATCATTCTGCCAAAAAATTAAAAGATAATAAATTCTGTGTCTACCAGGAAAAAGAAAAAGACAGAAAGCCATAAGCTAAAATGTCAGCTGAGCCTGACTTGGAGCAGAACGGTTTGACTGAATAACCCAATGAGGTTTCTCCCAGTCATATTTCACATGAGTACATAATTAGAAATTGGCAAATGTTTTGAGAAGTGCTTAGCTGAAGTAAACAGAGCAGTCACGTACCTTCCATTGTGTGTCCCTGGAGCTGTATGCTCTTGTGATAGTTCTGTGACACAGAACAGTCTTGCACCTGCCCACCTGTTTTTTCTCTTACTGATGTCAAAGTGCATTATAAAGAGTGCCAAATATATTGTCCTGATTTCTCAGACTGTGTGACAGAGTCAATTAAAGGTTAATAGAGTTCTCCCAGGTCTGGCAGGAAGCTAGTGGCATAGGAATATAACCAAAATTTGATGATTCCCTGTTTAAACACAAGCATGTCATACTAGTGCTGTTCACAGTACTTTGAAAATTGCATGTCCCTCATGTATCTAGCCAGTCACTGGAAAAAATGTAACTGACATATCGGTATGGCATACTATAATATTTAAGTTTGCCCAATCACAGAATGGTATTGTCTGGACCTTAAATATCACCTACTTCCAGACAACCATTTTTCCAATGTTTTTGGAGCTACTTTGAATCCAAAAAATGCCTGAAAAAAGAAATAAGATCACACCAGTTTCCTCCAATATTTTTTTCTATTCTTTCATAGACAGAGAGAGATGGAGAGTTCCCATACTTAAATACAATATGCTCGCGTGTGTATGTGTTGTGATTTTTTATTATTATGTTATTTCCATGCAGCATAACTAACCCATCTTTTACTGTGATTTCTTTAGTTAAGTGGTACAATCTGTAGGGGAACTTTCACAGCAGCTGTTACCCTCTATAAAGCAAGATTCACATCTTGAAGCTTTTCTTACATAGAATAAATAGGAAGAGCATGTGAGGTATTTCTCTTATCATTATTACATATTTATAGATGCATTTTGATGGTATGTTTATGCCACAATATTTATACATACAAATTTAAAGAGCATGCTTATAAAAAGAAGAAAAACACAATTCAAGAATTTTAGAATTATTAACATACTGTCATGACCAGAAATTCCAGTGATTCTAGTGTCATAAAAATTATGATGTGCTTTACATCTTTGGACATTCATAATTTCAAAGCTTGTGCAATGCAAAACAAGAATACATTCAAAGTTACTTTTGGCTGGCTGCACACCCTGCTGATGTAGGTGTAGCCCCATTGAAACAAAGTCCCTGATTCCATTTTCTGCCTCACAATGAATATCTCTAGAAGTATGTCCGAGACATATTGAAGATTGCTTAAATTCTAATTCCTAGTTCTTNTTAAATTAATTAATAAATTATTATCATTAATTATTTTATACTTAAATAAATAAATATTAAATCATAGTATTTACATTTTTTTGGAGGCAGGGATAGCTTTTCATTGTTTGATAGGGGCTGAGCATCAGACTGTATGTTTATCCACAGAAACAAGTGTTTGGGAAACCAAGAAAATTACAAGACCAACAAGAATTTCCTAAAAATTACAGCTTTTGAAATTTGAACCTCAGGATGACAGCCTAGAGTCCTTGCCAACATCCTTGCTTGGTATGTGATGGCAAAGTTTAATTTTATTTGAATTGATAATAAAAAAGGTTTCACAGATTGTTTTGCTTTGTACAGGAAAGAGCAAATGTAAGATAATACAAGCAGAAAATGGACCACAAACCTTTCATTTCAGACAAGGAAAAATGACAATAAGGTAGGTGTACTTCAGTCAACAACCACCACAAACTGTAGTAAACAAGCTGTGGGATCTGACAGATGGTGAAAAACATTTTGTATGCCCTGGCATGAAATACTTTTTTCCTTCTAGAATTAAGTGTAATGCTTTTATTTCTGTGGGGGGAAACCTAATCATATCACAAAATATCCAATTCCTGGAATGATAATTTTGTATATAAAGGGTTCAAATTCATGTTCCTTTTCCACATTAAGCCAAAAATGGATGTAGCTGTTCCTTTTTGTTTCCCTGTACTTCATCAGACTACTGCTGCGCCCTCAGTACTTTGTTGATGACTGACTGTTTTAACCCTCCTAGTCTAGTTTTGTTCAGAAACTCTTTTTACAACTCTATAACGTAACTTCCCCTAATTCCATTTCTATTGAAATTAATGCATTGTGTTTCAATACTGTAATCACACTTTTGTGAAGAAATGTTTATGATTGACTCAGTTTGTACATTTATCCTAAAATACTTATTTCAGTATATTTCTCTCTTGTTCACTTTTTTTATTGTCGTACATTCTAATTTTTAGTCATAAAAAAGAATTAACAAATATTACAAGGAATACAGATGAATGAACAGCGGGGAAAGAGACTTAAGACTTGTGCTGAAAAAAAGAAATAGTTAATGGCTTGGAACACTCATGAAACAGTGTCAAAAAACTTCAAAAATTTAACAGGATAATCAAGTAATTATAATAACCTGTGTTAAGGAGAGTCTTGACAATAGCTGTTATGATACAAAGAACATCACAAAATTACATGCCATCTGTATGTGTGTTTACTTTTAAATGTGTGCTTGTGCGCATATTATGAGAACATAATATTACTTTGGAGACAAGAGCTGCTAAATTAAGGAAATATTGAATTAAACAATAGCCAGTCCTTCAATTTATTTTTAAAGAGAAATTGTGCCAAGTGGCAAACAACACAGTTTGAAGGTCATAATTGTAGTGATGTGTCTGCGAAAAAGAAACGTTGCATTTACTTTTCCCTTCTAATAGGGTTTCTAACAGCCAATATTGTTGCAAAGTAATATTTATGGTGTCAAACTTTGTCTCTTCTATTCTTTCATTCATTATTGCTTCTCACTGTCATTACTTTCTTTTTTCCTCCAGCAGCACTAACCTTGTCTCTGTCTTTAAAAGCACAGACTACTTTAGCTTGTAGACAATAATGAGTAGTTTCAGTGCACCATTGGAGTTTAGATCAATATCTAGCACATATTCCCTATTCCTCTGCTTTAATTTTTAAGGTATTTGAGTACATTTTTCTCTGACATTTTACTTCCAGTGCAATAGCATCCCTGATATTAGACCTCCTTCCCAAATGTATCAATATACCTTTTCCTGAAAAACACTTCTAAAGAAATTTCAGCAAATCCAGGTTGCCAAGTCGAGCTGATTGATCTCTTAAAGCCTGAAATAGAATCGGTACTGTTTTCTGACCATTTTTCAGGTTTCCTGCAATTTCTAGCTTCTCAAGAAAAAGTATATAATTTCTCTCCAGATTCACAATCTATTTTTCTGATCTCACATAATAAACCTTGTCTATAACCACTTACCTTGTTTATGCACTCCTGGCATCTTATTCAATGATATCACCGTTTCACTTTCACTTGTTAACACTGTTTTATTTCTCTGAACATCTTCCTTTTTTGCCACAATCATTGAATGATTTTCTACTTTTTAAACATTATCTTCCATCTTGCCTCCTCTGAGATTTCGTTGTGCTTTACCTATAGAACTGTTTCATTAAATTTGTCTTATTTTTTACTTTTCCATTCTTTTTCACTGTGATTGGAAGCATCTAACACAACTGGCTAAAACTGTGCTGCCTACCACAGCAGCAGATATTGGGCCAGTTTCTCACACGTATCTACATAGATTCTGAATGGAGACTAAACCTCTCTCAATTTGTTCAGTATTTTGAGACACATTCTTTTCTGTCACAACAAATTTGTGCATTTCTTCATGATGATCCTTCAAGATACCTGGATGTATTTTCCTCGGTGTCAACAATTCACTTGTCAGTATGAATATTTTTCATCAGGTGTGTACATTTCACTTTGAAGAGCATGTCAAAGATTGTGAAATTTATTTTTGGTTCATGAGCTTTGTCTTCTGCTGTGGCTAAAGTTTATTTAGTGATGCCAACAGAAAATCAAACAAATTAAATGAGAAAAATATCCAGTCATGTTCAAATCGCTGTAAGTGATAATTAGTTCTCACCATGTTCATTTTTCCTTTGAATTTAATTTCTGTGGATGGTTACAGCTATGTATTATGACTTAAATTTCATGTATTGGATATTCAATGGTAAGAAACAGATTATACATAGAAATTTGTCAAATTTTAGATAATGAATGAATGAAAAAACCTGTCAATCTTGAGTCATTTAAAGGCTAATAGTTGCCTGGAGCCAGTGCTACAGCTAGATGTCAAAGCAGAACAGTTTTAGCATAATGTCACACTCTCTTCTGGATAGCCACAACTACATGTGCAAACATGTAAAATGCTGTGCTAATTGAAATTACATGTATTTGTTTCCTTCTTAGGGTATCACAGGTAAACCAATTTACCTCTTACTGTGTGCAGAGATCAGCCCTTACTTGCTACCACTCTTTACTTTTTTAAATTTTTTTTTACTAAAAATCTGCCTTTCCTTATGAAAACTGACTCAATATAACTACTATGTATAAGGTTTTCTTTTGTGATTTTTACTTTTTCTTTCCCCCTTAAGCTACTTTAAAAAAAAGAAAAAAAAAAAAAAAAAAACCAAACCCAAACAACTTTTAAAAAACTCTTTGTGCTTTGGTATCTTCATGCTCCCTGAAATATATTTCCTCAGTGTTATCCAATTTAAAAGTAGATACTTTTCTTCTGAGCTTATGATGTGCTTACTGAGATAAAAATAATCTCACTCTAGTTCTATAAATAAACATTTAGGCAATTTTTTTCTACTTATCTTTTGCAATCTGTGAGAAAGATTGTGAAAAAACCTAAATGACAGGTCTATGAAGAAAATCATCACAAAAAATTAGTCTCCTCAAAGATTTATCCAAACATTTTGTTTGCAGGGTGCTGTACACAACTGAAACCTCAGACAGATGAGGTGAGCAAAGCACCATGAGTGTCTTCAGCTGTGAAACAAAGCCCCAGAGCATTGCTTAGTTAGGATTCATTAAAGTGGTGCTAGCAGAGATTGATTCAGTGTGGCTGAAAATATATCTGGAGGCTGAAAGTTTGCAGAATTTTTTCTGTACACTAGTTTGTATTATGATTCTCCTAGAAATCTTAACATTTTAAGTTTTGGGAAGCACATTGTACTCCTGTTCAGAGCACTAAATTTCTTAGCCAGAGAGATGTGTTTTCCTTTTTGCATCTTTGAACGACTTCTCTACAATTCAGATGGGACAGACATCATCTGGCTTGTTCTATAGCAGTGTGAAAGACTCCTCAAACACTAGAGCAGTCAATAATATTTAACAATGTGCTTGTAGCATTTAAATTCTCCCATTCATCTGTTAAAAGGAATCCTGTATAACCTTCAGTGCTTTTGTCTGTGTGTAAGAAATGTGCTGTGAGTTATATGCTGTTTCAGTTGCACACTTTGCTTTATTTCATTATAGCTCAGCCTATGAGAAGAGTTTTTAATCACAGTTATAAACAATTTCATTCTCCCAAATACCATCTTTCAGATGCATAAGAGAGAAAAGCATATTCCACTTCCACAAGGGACAGGGAGGAATATTCTTTCTCCATCTATTCCAAGCCTAACAGTTCAAAGGTCTTTCCAGCAGGATTCAGGTATCTGACACAATTTTTTTCTAGAGGTCTGTAGTGCTACCTCCTATTTGTTTTAAGTTTCTCCAGTACAGCATATAAGGAATTTATTATTTGAGGTTTAAAGCTGTAGTGGATTGACCCTGGTTGGATGCCAAAGCTGCTTGATCACTCCCCTCCACAAGCAGGCAGATGAGAGAAAAAGCAACAAAAGCTTCCAGTGTTGACAGAGAGAAATCACACACTGAATACCATCAGGGGCAAAGCAGACCCAACAACACAAGTTCATCTCATGGGCAACAGGTCTCCACAAACTGCTCCAGTGTGGGTCATTCCTCCATGGGGTGCAGCCCTTCAAACACAGCCTGCTCCAGTGGGAGTTCCTCACAGGGTAAAACTGCTCCAGCATGGATGGGTTCCTCTCTCCACGGGTCTCCACGCCCCAGGCAGGACCCTGCTCCAGCAGAGGCATCCCATGAGGTCACAGCCTCCTCTCAGGCATCCACCTGCTCTGGTACAGCTGCAGGTGGATCTCTGCATCCCCTGGCCCTCCATGGGCTGCAGCTGCCTCACCATGGTCTCTCCATGGGCTGCAGGGGAATCTCAGCTCCAACACCTGGAGCACCTCCTGTCCCTCCTTCTGCACTGACCTTGGAGCCTGCAGAGCTGTTCCTCCCACACATTTTCACTCCACACTTCTTTGGCTGCAATTAAATCTGTGCAATACCCTTTTTCCTTCTAAAGCATGTTATTACAAAGGTGTTAACACCATTTCTAATTTGGCCAGCAGCACATCTGTCCTGGAGCTGGCTGGCACTGGCTCTGCTGGACATGGAGGAAGCTTCTGGTAGCTTTTTACAGAAATCACCCTGTAGTTCCCCCTGCTACCAAAGCCATGTAAACCCAATACATAAGGCTATTTTCCCATGTATCAATGCCTACGCACAATTTTTTTAAAGTAATTTCCCTGTGATTTTTTTTGATTTTTGTTCATTGAGGGTTTGCTATTGCTTTTCATTCTCTTCTTTCTCTTGCAAACTTAGAACTCTCATTTTGTTTTTTCTTAATATTAAATGGGATCTTATGTCAGGAAAGCTTGTGTGTACTTACCTGTTTTCTGTGTAAGGAAAGCGTTAATTAAAAAGTGGAAAAATAAAGCTGCTCAGTGAATAATTATGTGTATACTATGAAGTGGAATGTGGTTTGTGCTCCACAAGTGTGATGCTTTTATTGTCCACCCTTGGCGACCTACCAGAGTGAACAGAAGACTCTACATCCTTTTCTTAGGATTATTTCAAGGAAAAGCAAAGGTTCACCACTATGACTGACATAGCCCAATATGAAGTATGGCTAGCTTATATATGAGATTTTGAGACAAAAATAGGAAGTTCAGATGTGGAATGCTGTGCCATGCACAAAGGAATTTCAGAAGCAGAAAGAGAATAGAATTTTCTGGTGCTCACTCGAATCACAGCACCTCATATCGAGCTCCTCTTGCCAGCTTTCACCAGTGGAAGCTGTTCCTCTGTGAGGCAAGGTTTGGTGAGTTTTATACTGGTAAATTTTTGTGTTTGGCTGCTTCAGCAGCCTCCTTAAAGAGGCTGTGCAATGCTTTCCAGGCACAGTTCAGCTTTTCATGTTATCACTATAATGACTCATTCCATTTTCTAATATAAAACCAATTCTGACTTGCAACAGATCTCTACTGGATGAGGGGAAATTTAGGAACTTGCAGCTAAATGAAAGTACTGTTTCAAAGTTAGTATTCATGCTGCCTGACCTTGTACCACTTAATGATCAGGAAAACAAATAGATTATTATTCTATGTGTCCTGCTCCCAAACTATATTGCATCAGGACACATAAGACTTGATTTTTTAATTGCCTGTTTTCTGGTATTTACTCTGTAGAACAGATCTGTTCAGTTTGTGGCCATTTTTTGTTTTTCCTAATGTTGCTGTGGTTAGACAGCAAAGCACCAAACAGCTGCTTCACCACTCCCCCTCTGAGGTATAGGAAGGAGGGAGAACTAATACAAACATTAGTTTGTAAAAAAAAAAAGTTTCACACAGACATATCCCTCTATTCTTTTTCACTTTCATCCTGAGATCTTAATGATTCCCATTCTTGATTAAATAAACTTCATATTAAATGAGCTCTCACCTGTTTTCATAATTCCCTAAGTCGGCTCAAGACAAGATTGTTTTGCAAATGTTCTGAGAAATCAGTAATAAACATTTTCTTGATTTTTTTTTTAATTCTAATTTTCAGAAAAATTCAGTTGAATTTTTCAAAAGCTGGTTGCACCAGTCAGTTCGAAACTTTCAGTATGTCATGAATCAAAGAAGAACACCTGTTACTGTAACTGAAGCCAACCGGAGAAAGGGTAATGTACCTAAAATAAATGAATAACTTTTGTAATCATGGGTAAAAAATAATTTTATGTCCTCACAGAATTTCTTTTACAAGTTCTTTTCTTCCCTTCCAGAGGTCCTCCTCAGATATAATAAAGCTTAAGGATCCTAAGCCCTTAATGGGCTGTTTGTGTTTTATTCAGCATAACACAATTCTTTGAGGGAGTAAGGATTTCCACTAAGCCTTCTAAGTCTGGGGTTCCTGCCCTTTAGACTTTATTTTACTTAAAAATTGACAGAAAAGGCCAGAGGCCAGATTAACTGCAACTTTATTCAGAGCAGATGAAACTATAAACAGCAAAGTAGCTGAGCATGGAAGTTAACTAAAACACTAAGTGAAGCTGTTAAATCTGACACAGGGTCTAAAGACATACTACAGAAAATATTGTTGCTGAATTAAGCACTGACAGAAAGTAAAAGCTGATTTCATAGGACAATGAAAACCAAAAAACTAATTTTAAAAAGTTAAAGAAAGATATTAAGGAATAATCAATGTTAATTTAGAAAAGCATCAGATTAGTTGGTCTAATGAGCCTTAGAAACTGCCAGTATAATGTGTTCTTGATTTCCATCATAAAAGAAAATGTGTAAATTTTGCCCTTGGTGAGTAAACTACTTTTGAACATGAAGAAATTGTTTCCTTTTAGGGCCTATAAACCTGCCTCTAATTTTATCTGCATATAACTATAAATCATAAAAAGACCAGCTATGAGGGGAGATGTTTTTGGAAATATTTTCAATAATCACAAAATTATTGAATCATAGGATAGCTTGAGTTGGAAACAACCTGGAAGATTATCTAGTGCCATAGACAGGGACAGTGTCCACTAGACCAGGTTACTCAAAGCCCCATCCAAACTGGCCTTAAGTACTTCTGGGGTAGGACAGTCACAACTTCTCTGGGCAAACTCTACCAGTGTCTCACCATGCTCAGAGTAACCCCATGGGGAGACCACACTGGAGCGGGTTTCTGGCAGAACCTGTGGTCATGTGGAAAGAGCTGGTGAGGAGTTTTGGCCCTATGAGGGTCACATGCTGGAGAACTCTGTTCCTGAAAGAATGCATCCCATGGGAGGTATCCATGCTGGAGCATCTAATGAAGAACTGTAGCTTGTGGAAGGACTCATGCTGAGGAATTTTATGCAGGACTGTCTCCTGTGACAGGGGAAGAGTGTGAGGAGTCCTCTCCCCTGCAGAGGAAAGAGCAACAGAAACCAAGTGTGATGAGTTAACCAGAATCCCCATTCCCTGTACTGCAGTGCTGCTGGCAGAAGAGGATTCAGGAGTGAGTTTGAGCCTGGGAAGAAGGGAGTAGGGGAATGTTTTTTAAGATGTGGTTTTTATTTTTCATTACCCTACTCTGAGTGGATTAGCAATAAATTAAACTGATTTCCCCAGGCTGAGTCTGTGTTGTCCATAAGGATAGCTAGTGAGTGGTCTCTTCCTGCCCTTGTCTTGAATCACCAGCCTTCTCTTGTATTATTTTCTCCCCCTCCAGATGAGGAGGGGACTCACTTTGGTGGACACCTGGCACCCACCCAGGGTCAACTCAACACATCATATAGCTTTGACAAAAATAAAACCCAGGAAAATGATAAATAGATGTAAATGTTATGAGGATAAGAAGGGCATTCTAAGTTTCAATTATTCTCTTTGAAATACTCTAAATATATTTATACAAAGAAGAGGTCATTTAGAAATAAAACTTCCTGGCTTTGGAATAGGCATACAGAGAAAGAAGTTAATTTGATGTGTCCCTGCAGTTTCTGTTATGAAAAAATGAATGTGATGGGGTGACAGTAATTAATGTCATCATGTGAAGAAATGGCACCATCCATGTTCCCTTTTAGGGAGTATAATATGGGTTGTTGAGTATAAAGCTAAGAGGCAGATCAGAATATGGAGGGAATGGCACTTCTGGTAGAGAAATTTTAAATCCCAGAGATCTCAAAAATAAAAGACAGCAGAATAGAAACTGCAGATTGTTTAGTCACAGAAACATATGGCATCATGCAAAATACTGAAACTGAATGATTAAACAGACAGACTGAACATTTATATGCACAGTACAGAGCTTGTAGTCTATTTAAAGTCAAAGATAAGTACTAATTCTAAAAGCTAATGAAATCAGAAGATCATTTCTGGAAGCAATAGGCACAATTTTATGATGTTGAGTACCTTGATTACCTCAATTAGTTGCATAACATGGATTTAACAGAATTTGCTCACAAGAGCCATTTTTGGCTAGCAGAATATGCCAAGGTAGTTGAGTCTGTGTGTCTATGTGCACGTGTCCTTTCCATTATGCCCAACAGTATAATTTTAAAAATATCAATATAAGAAAAAATAATTTCATTTTGTTTCTTCTTGAAGACTGGTTTCTGCAATGCTGGTGTCAGAACATGAGAAGTGCCTGATTCCAGCTACTATGAACTCTGTACAGAAATTGGAATTTACGTATCTCCATGATATCTAATGAAATCATACAAGGACCAATAATTTCTATAAACAATAATAAATAAATAACTGAAATGCACTGCATGGGACAAGAGATGCTCTAGTATTTAGCACAGAAAACTATGTCAGAAAACTATGAATGCTTTCTAGTCTTTAACATAGTCATAATCTGTACTGGGATTATTTTTTTCCTTTGTTTCCTCAAAGTTTTTTCTGTCACTAGACATATGAAGTCAAGAAAAAAACGAATCTGCCTGCTTCAGTATGTGTGAAATGTGTGAAAAATAATATTAATAAAAATAGGTCTAATTTATTTTCTCTTAGATGAAGATCTGACTCTCCAGAAGTCAAAGAAAAATGATTTTATCCTCTTGGTTTTTTGTTCAGGTGATATGTTTACTTAAGAATTTTTAAGAATATTTTAACTTCTACTCCTTATAAATATATATAGTATAATTATAAACTATAGGTGTATAGAACTTAGATAGTCTTTTTGTTGCAGTGACTGCTTACATAAATACCATGTGTTTTTTATGACACACAGTCCTATAATTTTATGAAGTTTTGTTCATGTTTTGTTTTTGATTTTCTATTCTTTAATTAGTTTGATTACACTTACAGTTTATATAGTCATGACTGTTACAGAATAGTTTTACATCAGCACAAGCAAGATAACTCTTGAGAGGCTGCTAAATAAGTGCCAAGAATAAAAAAAAAATTGATTTTAATATCTGTTTGCTATATCAATATTTTGATGCCTCATGTTCACTTTTTAGCATTAACTGTAGGATGAGCTCCTACTGAGCTATTTATCCAACTGTAATTTTTTTATCTAAGTGTGCTTTTCAATTTTCATAGCTTAAATTCTCATAAATTTTTCAATTAAAGCATACACGTAAGAATATTTATGGTGCATGAAGTGGCAGGTACACATTAACCTCTAGTTAATTTAATACTTTTGCTACTGCCTGTTAATATTCTTAATTGTTGTTTTCAAACAGCAGTTACTTTAGATACAGATGTTCCAGTAAATATTTTGTGTAAACCTTTGAGGAAATATATCAAGGAACATAGTTTTCAAGAAAGAGTTGAAAATATGAAGGAGAAAAGAAAGACCATTAGTTAATGAGACAAATCCTATCTATACATGTAAAAGTGCTGAAAAATAATAGTAGTAGAAAAAAATGCCCTGTTTACATTTCTTTATTCCAGTGTCACTCCTTTTTCCTTAAGGGTGGGTGGGATGAATATATTGTTTCTCTAACAGTCATATGACATGGATCTAATAGACATAACACTTCAAGGGAAGCTTCTTTCTCCACCAGCTGGAAATCTGTTTGAACTTCACCATTTAGAGCTGGGCAGATGAGAAGGAATATAGCAATGGGTTGGTTTAGTGCTGCTAACCTGTTCTGTGTCTTCTTCTACTGATCTTGTTCTCAACCTCTCTACTTGTGCTGAAATAGTTGTGCTGAAAACTGAGGCTTATGCAAGTGTTAATTTAGCAGATGAAAAGGTGATATGTTAAAAGCCTTTAATTCTGATCGCCGTTTTTCTTGAGTACTGCTCTAAGTGGAATGTATACAATCATTAATGAAACCATGATGTATTTGTCCCTTAGACCACAATGATCAGATAATAACAAATTTTTGGCCTACAGTGGTGGTTATTTTTTGAGAAAGTTAATCTTCCTTGTCAGAATCACAATGTGCTGATCAGAACAATATATCTCATTTGCCTCCTTCTGCAATGTTGAGTTAAAATGTTAGAAGAAAAGCTGTAAGAATTTCCCTGCTATTGACTCTTTCCCTCAAGTCTGAACCCTTCTAATTCAGATTCAAATACCAAATCAAACCATAGCATAAGCAAGCTCAACCTCTGGTCAAATACATCTATAATTGTATATTGTGATCACTATTTTCTGTGAAAAGTAAAATTTTCCTAGTGCCACTCTCACTGCCAACTTTTAGTGAGGGCAACACTAGAAATGCAATTCATATGGCTAATAATTTTAAATCCTTTTACTGTTCACATACAACTCCCAAAACACCTTTTCTGTTAGCAACTAAACTATTCTATAAAATATGAATGACAAAAGAGGAATTAATATTCTTTGTTCAAAATGTATGATTCAATCTTCTAAGTACCTATGCAGAGCCATGTGAAATTCAGCAGGGAATTGTTACTTCAAGCGATGAATTATATCCTGCTCTGAATGGATTTTTTTCTGCTATTTAGATCCTTGAATATGTAGCAATCTACTTGAAACACTGAGAAATTTATGCCTATTTTCCATCCCAATTTGCTACCTAGTGAAGTTAATTTAAAAAATTTGTCTCTGTATGTAGTGGTAACTGGATTAAGTCCATGATACTTAGGACTACAACTATAGTCAGAAAAACTTGGAATTTATAAACAGTTATTATCCATGTTCTTGCTTGTTTATTCAACTCTCAATTCTTATGGATAAATTTATGTCAACTACCAGTTAAATTAAGCAGCAATTAGGTTTTCCCAATAATTTATAGACAAAGATAGGTTCCTCCAAGGGGAGGAACTGGTTATCTTAGCAGGAGTATGTTACTCTTTAGATGTTGGTCTTTGCTCAGAGTTGAAATTCTTTAAGACATGGATATAAAAAGGTAAGACACAAGCTTGAGACCAAAAGAATTCTTGAAGGAGATGAAAATTATTCAATTTTTGAATAATCAAAGTTATTAAAACTTTTTATCACTTCCAGTAAGACCAAAGTGTATCCAGGGGCAGAGATAAGATGGCTAATGGCAGTGTCAGAATAGAAATGCAAATTACCACATTTGAGGAGGAAACAGAACTCAGAGTTTAACGTGCACTTATCAAGACATTTATTGATTGTCACTGAAGAATAATGAAAAAACTGCAACACCTTTAAATTTTGATGAGTAACTGATCTATGAAATTTGGAGTATACCTGTAAAATAATAAATATTGTACTTTAATTAATAGAAAGAAAAACATAACCCTGAGAAAGAGGAACCTATGTTTTAAATTCAAGAGCATAAAAACCTTTGGAATAAATCAGATAATATTAATTCTAGAAATAGAAATAAATGAAAAACCAAACCCATCTTTTAAAAGATAGATAATACCAAGATAACTTGATATCTTTATTTGATAGGATAATTTATTCCCTGGATATGAGAGAAGTAGAAAATATAACTTATCTTTTTATGAAGTGCTGGAAGTGTTTAACTATAGAAAAATATTAAAGCAATGAAGATATAGAATTAATTTTAAAAAATTGAGGTTGATAAAAAAGCTAAAAAGGGAACATCTTAAGTCTGCCATCATTTATACATTACATACTATTTTTATATGTTGTGACTGTGCTAAATTCTTTGCTTGCAAAAATAAACCCATTTCTGACTTGAAGGCCTTCAGTATAAATTGTTTCAGGATAGTATTAGGAGAATTAGGAAGAACTGCTTAGGTATAGTCAGTTAGAGATGATAATCATAAAACTTCAGACAAAATGCATTAGAAAGTGCAGTGCAAATGTCAAGGATTTTAATTCTGTTAAACCATTTATGTTTATGATATAGGCCTATATCATTTATGATACAGGCATATCTTTGCTCCTTACCAAATTCTTGGCCCAGGTGTAGTCCTATAATCCTCAGGCCCTATTCATAACCATGGTAAACAGGCAGAGCTGCTCTGAAATCAATAAACATGCACAGGTTCCAGGATCTGAAGCCTGTCAATAACAACTGTGTTCCCTTATGGATATGTACAGTTCATATGCACAATACCCTTCAAATATTACCAAGCTCCTGGCCTCTTAGAAGGCACTCATTTAGAAATACTTTGAAATTACAACAGTCTTATTTTGCAGAAGAGTTGCATGACTGATTTCTTGACTGATCCAAGTGTTATTGAAACCAAATATAACCATAAGAATTACAATAATTTTTCTTTTATGTACACCAAACTAGAGTTTTTCTTAGAGCTCACTCACTTGTTATCATGTAGGGACTTTCCTCCAATACCATGGACCAGCTTTCCTTCATTTCCTGTCAATGCATCTTACTTTTAAGGATTAAACCATTTGTTGTATATGTGTACACATATCATTATGTGTACACGTATGTGTACACATGCATACATGTGCACAAAAAATATTAAGAGTTAGGAATCAGATTTCATTGTAATGGGTATGTTAAAAATCATTATCAATAATGCCTGTAATGGTAAAATAAAGCTTTTCTAGACTGGTACTAATTAGCAACACATTTCATGCAAATCTTTTGTTCTCACTTTCAACCATTATCATTACACACTCAAAGCCATCACTACCCAGCAAACACCTTCAACGTTAGCTGTGAGTACTCAACTGCACAGAGTTGACCTGTGTAATTAGCAGTGATGGCAACAATACTTCATGTTCTCAGTCACCACAGTGCACATGACCAGGCCAAGAGCTCTTTAATAAAAAGAGATGAAGTAAACCTCTCCTCACTCTTATCCATCTCCAAGTTCAAGATCTTGTTCTTTTACAAGGTGGTTGATTTTCAAGTGAATTCCCAGTCCTTGGCTCCCTGAGCTACACACTGCCTGAACCTGGGAAAAAATTATTTTCCAGTCCGCAGCACATGCTTCATCCTGCTGCTTGGCTGCTGCTCCCTTGCCTAAAGGAGCAGCAGTCTTCACAGGTGCTTTTTTCTAGGATGAGTAATGACCCATCAGAGCATTGCTAGTAAAGCTGTTGGGTGCACCAATGCTTTTGCAGGTATGCTGACATGCTATTTCATGCAGGTTCATGTTATTTTTTTCTATCTTTCACTACTTGAGTTGTAGGAATAACAAGCAAAAATATAAAGTGTCTTAAAAGAACAATTTTAAAACAACATCAGGCTGAAAGCTTTTTATTAAATAAAATGATATGAAATCTGAGTATTTTTATTTTTATCAGAATCTTTTATAAAGTAGTGATTTTGTAACTTTGGCCATGCTGCAGCACTCCCTGGTGCATTGGGGATGGAATTTGTTTATCCAGTTCTAAATCAAATATGGTAAAATTGTTTCATGGAACAGGAAATTGACTATGAATCTGCCTTTACAAAAAATATTTTTCTTTTCCATTTTCATTATCATGGACCATGTTTTATGAATGCTGCTTCATGACACAAATGTATGAAGGAATAGATTCCCCGATCTATTGAAAAAATGCTTCTGTAAAACATGTATTTCTTAATTCTGGCCTTTGGATAAATAAAGCTGTCAAATAACTAGACTCTTTTACCTCTATCCACAAAGAAATTGACTAATGATTAAGTATTTGTCTTGTTTCATTTTATTCATAGCTTCTAGTTATGTAGCTATTTTACTCAACCCTGATAGACTTCAAACACTTTACTGCTGATTTAGCTTTACACATATCTAATTGTATCAAAAGGTTGTGAAGTCCCAGTTGTTTTAAGTCTCTCACTGAAATGTGTGACTATAATATTGTGGAGAAATGTCTATTTTTCATTAGTTAATACATTTTTATGGATGAGTAACAGATTGTCATTCAAATTGATTGTTTCACTTAAAATGTTTAACTGCTGAGGTGGATTGCTTTTGTACACCATTACTCAAAGCAGAGAATATACTTTTTAGAAAGGTTTTTAAATGGAGTAATTAGATTATATTGAAGTATGGTCCCTGCCTTACTAAAAGGAAGGCCAAAGTCTGCTGACCATATTTTAAAGTTATTCAATTTTTTTTCCAATGAATATTCATAGAAATCAGTGTAACACAAATGTTTTCCTTCTCACAAGGTAGACCAGGTAAAGGAAGGACTGTGGGGTTCTGAAGGATAATATTTATTATTATTATTATTATTATTATTATTATTGGTACATAATAATATTATTAATTAAAAATATAATATGTTAGTTTTATGTAAAGGGAAAGATTGCCTCATGAAAAGCTCATATAAAAACTGAATATTCTTTATTAGATACTAGGTACATTAATAGATACTATCCATTACAGAAAGCTTTTGCAAATTAAAAATTGTATTTGATTTTGCTTTTGTCTGCCTAGAACCTGTCCCTCAGAGGCAAAGCAGTGAGGCATTCTGTTGCTCCATTCCCTTGGGATGGAAGAAAAAGAAAACAGAGAGAAGAGTAGTGATGTCAAAATGAACAGTAGTGGTAGTGATTTTTCTTGAGAATTGAGTCTTGAAATACAGGTACAGAGAAATCCATACAGACCAAAACCAGCATTAGGAGAGAAGCTGATGAGCTGGTGATGATGGAGAATTAGACCATGGAAACTTTTTCCTTTCCATATATTTCCTTCCCCCCACCCCCACCATTTTTCTGAAGACTGTATATTTAGAAATGTTTCAGTTTGTTTAAATTAAAATAGTTTTATGTAGGTTTGAACCCTGTGACTTAGTAGTTGAACAGAAACCTAGATAATAAAATACTGCAATACATAGCATTTTAATAGTATAGGTAAAAGCTTTTATATTCAGTGTAATATGCATTTTGAAAAGTAGAATTTTCACCTGAAGCAAATACTACAATGTCTAATGAATAGATTGCTGTCATGGCATCCTGATTCATAGCACCTTAGCTAAAGAGACAGACTCCCCATCCAATCAGTAGAGAAAATGGGTGCCTCTGAAAAAAATTTTAGAGTCTTAGTGATAGGTACATCCATATAATGATATAATACTTTAATAGACTGCACTGGACCTACCAAACAACAAAGCTTTAGATATTGAGTGTATTAGAATTAGCATATATGAGTGTGGAGTAAAATATTCCTCCATCAGAATTTACTGATGACCTTGCTTTGCAGAACAGATGCCTAGTAGTTTGCAATGATTTTCTATGGGCCATTACATCAGCATAGAAAATCCAGAGCTTTGACTGTATATCTACTCCCTTGTCAAGGAAGGATGGAGGAGAGTTAGTGCCACTACTTAATTAATGAATAGAGACAACACAAGGACAGAATGAATCAACTTTTACTCTAGTGGCAGAACTATATGACTTTTTCTAGGAAACTGGGCAACATATTGAGAAAACCTGATGAAAAGGCTTTTTTTACAAAATAAAATAGTAATAATTAGCATTTGACTTGATAATATCTTTCTTTTGGTCCTGTGCTGTCATCTGTAGTGACTGCAGAAAGACCAATGTATTTCCATGCCTTCTGAAAATTGGCCTAAGTAAATTTCTCCAAATTGTGCTATAACTTTTCTGCAGTGGTGTTTCAGAGGACAGATACCATGTACTGAGTTACTAAACCCTTCATGGGATGATCAATGGTTTCCTTGGCTCCTTTGATATAGAAGGAAAGAGAAGAGGAAAGAAAAAAAAGAAAGATACCCCCCACACAGTGTATTTTGACTGTCTCATTGACTCTCATTGCAGAGGGGCAGGGATCTAGAGCAGAACAGTCATGCTGATTTGTCTTGGCTAGAAAATCCTCTAGAGAGGATGCAGACCAGACAGGGACAAAACCTGCAAAATCAGGATGTGAACCACATTTAACACTGGCAGCACACAATTACAAGATGCTAAAAAGGTGTTTTTATCTATGGTGCATCCAGATTCTTAACAATGAAATAATATTGAAAGGTCATTCAGTGTCACTGTTTCATGCAGGGATAATGCTCAGCTTTCTGAATGTGCACCTTTAAATTTATTTTGAAGCCACTGATTCTACCTATTTATTTACCTACTTTTAGACATTTCTCAGCAATTTGCTCTGTAGCATCTGCCCTGTAGAAGGGCATCGTGATTTATCTACAGCTCTGAATATATTACTTGTTAACCTTTACAAACACCTAGTGTGACTCATTCCATCTTATCACAGCAGACTTCAGTGGGAGTAAGCATCACTCAACAGGACAACCAGTTTGTACAAGATATAGGCGCGTGTACAAAATGTACCCAGATAAAAGAGTCAGTTAATTTTTGAACTGTTAAAAAGGAATATGAATACAACAGTACAGTCTGCCCTGTGATATGAGCCATATCCCAGGGAATATATGAGCCATATATGAGCACTGGTAGCCATAATAAGGGGATCAAGAACCTTACAATAACCTAAATAACAAACAAGAGAAATTCATTGTACTTATCACCTCTATGTGTTTCTCAAAAAAAAAAAAAAAAA
>VXBR01006364.1:522292-538909 GCA_013400215.1 Cisticola juncidis | reverse complement strand
AAAAAAAAAAAAAAAAAGGCAGATAGCTCTAGCTTTTTATGGGTCTTTCCCTTTTTCCAGGAACTCCAGTGTTTTTAAACCAGACACTGTACGCCTCCTGAGCAGTACCTTGTTTACTGTATTTCTCTGATTAATGCTAAGTACTACAGACTTGGGAAGCACTGGACTTAAACAGTTTGACTTTCAATGGTTTGTCCAGGTTGCAATTTCTAAACTTTTTGTGCTCATAGAGTCAAAATTTTCTAAGATGTTTACTTAAGTGTGTTTACTGTCATTTAAATTGATTTATATTGTTAGATTCACACAGGTCTTCAGACAACTAGTAGTGCTCTTACAAAACCAAATTCCTGGCCATTTTTACTAAAATGGCAAAATAACAAATAAAAGTATATAATCCACATAATCTATAGAACTAATTTAAACACATGCAAGCAAGCAAGCAAGCAAGCAAAATTAGGAAGACGGTTGTCTCTCAAGTCAAGATTACTCTATGAGGAAAATTGTTTCCAAATTTCACTTCCAAAAAGAGACTTCATGAAGGTTTCAGAGGAGTTTTCTTTCTGAGATGGATGGAACTGTAAGAATGGTCCAAAGCAAGCTGATAAATATCATGACCAGATATGGTTGTGGGATCATCATACAATCTGAATGATTTGGTTTGGAAGGGACTTTAAAGATCATGTAGTTCCAACCCTCTGCCATGTGCAGGGAGACCTTCCACTAGACCAAGTTGCTCAAAGCCCCATTGTCTTGGGTTATGTAACCAAAAAAATGTATATTCTATTTCATCTCTTGAAACCAGCTGGAGAGATGTTTTTCTTTATCTCTTGTAACTCCAGGGAGGAGGAGTGTGGATGTCTTCTGATAACAGACCAGCTGTTAAAACCAGGTGGGGCAGTGTTTCTTATCTCTTTCATCAACTGTCCACCCTCCAGGAGATATCTTCTGTTAATGGTCCATTAAGGCTCACCAGTGACGTGACACATTACACCATCCCATTGTGAGATGCTCCACCCAGTGAGGAGGAGCCAACTGTTCCTACCAAGATAAAAACTGAGACCCAGGAACAGCAGATAGCCTGTTTTTCCAGTGGATTCCCAGAGGAGGACTGGATCCATCTCACCATCACTGGACCCTTTCTATTGGATCATCTCTACTCCAACAGAACCACATCTGTTTCACCAGGAGGATTTATCTTGACTGCTTCCAACACCCTGAAGAGGGTGTCAGGTCATATTTCTGTCTCTCTTGGTTTCTAGGCNAAAACTGAGACCCAGGAACAGCAGATAGCCTGTTTTTCCAGTGGATTCCCAGAGGAGGACTGGATCCATCTCACCATCACTGGACCCTTTCTATTGGATCATCTCTACTCCAACAGAACCACATCTGTTTCACCAGGAGGATTTATCTTGACTGCTTCCAACACCCTGAAGAGGGTGTCACGTCATATTTCTGTCTCTCTTGGTTTCTAGGCTTTTTGTTTGTTTTTGTACTACTGCATTTGTATTTTTAATATTCCTAGTAAAGGACTGTTATTCCATTTCCCAAAACTTTTCCTGAAAGCCATTAACGGCAAAGTTATAATAATTTGGAGGGAGGGGGGTTTACATTCTCCATTCCAAGGGAAACTCCAGTTTTCTCTGGCAGACACGTGTCTTCTCAAACCAAGACAGCCATCCAAACTGGCCTTGAACACTTCCAGGGCTGGGGCTTCACAACTTCACTGAACCACCTGTTCCAGTGCCTCACAATCCTCACAGGAGAAAATTTCTTTCTAATATCTTACCTAAGACTGCTCTTTTTCAGTTTGAAGCTTGGTGTCGTCTGCATGTTTGCTGAGGGTGTGCTTGATCCTCTCTTCTGTGTCTAATAATATTATTATGTGTTCTAATATTAGTGAAGATACTAAATAACACTTGTTCCAATACGGATTCCCTGAGGGACACCACTTGTTACCCATGTCCATTGGGACTCTGAACCATGAACAGCTATCCTCTGGATGTATCCAGCCAATTCCTCATCCACCTAGCTGTCTCCCCATCAAATCCTTCTGTCTCCAATTTGGAGAGAAGGTTGTGGTGGGGACCCACATCAAAGGCTTTACAGAAGCCCAGATAAATGACATCTGTAGCCCTTCCCTTGTCCACTGATGCAGTCACTCCATCATAGAAGGCCACTGGGTTGGTCAGGCAGGACATGTCCTCAGTGAAGCCACTCTGGCTGTCCAAAATCGGCTCCCGGTCCTCCATGTGCCTAAGCACAGCTTCTTGGAGGAGCTTCTCCATGATCTTCCCCAGGCATAGGTTTTTGATGTTTTTTTAAAGTATATAGATTTTAACCTGGACACATTAACTGCAAATATTAAATTTGCATTGTACTCAGCACCCACTATCTAAAAATAAGATCTTTAAAGTCATATAGAAAGAAATTTTTGTTGGAATCATGACAAATATCATGTGTTTGAATAAGATTATTCCTATATCCTACAGTATTTCACCTTAGTAAAATCTAGTAAATTTGCTATTAGAAAAACTTCCTCCACAACCAACAAGTACAAGAGATTAGGAAGTGTTTAAACATCTTTCTAGGTGGCTGAATTAGGGGGCCTAAGAAGGACAATAAGTTACCAAGATTTTAGATTTCTAGGCAAATTTTGGATGCCTTAGAAACTCTTTAAACAAGTTGTAGGTACCTAAAATAGCAGCCAAAGTTAAATGCCCCAGAAAAGGCTAGGTGAATCTTTTCTTTGTTTATTAATGCTAGACTGTGCACATTTGACTATGTACAAATTTTCAGCAAAAAAATTAAAAAACTATAAATTTATGATATCTCAATATTATATCTTACTATCTTGTAAGCTAGTTTGTTTGTGAAAAGAAAATTCTACTCCCTTCTAGAAGGGTAGCCCTGGGCATGACATGTAAATCACTTACAATATTGCCCTCATGAAGCAAAGGCTTTCAGATTCGAAGACACCTTTGCATTCCATAGCTAACACGGCTTTTCAGCATTGAAAATTTAAGATAATGAAGTTGTCATAGATTGGATTACCTTGGTAATGGTGTATCTGTTTCTGATAGAATGTCAGGTTGCAGCATTTACTTAAACTTACTTTGTGCTTTGTACTCTGACATGGTATGACTCACATAGCTTCCCTTGATATGTCTTAAACTGACACCTTGCCATAGATATGCAAATGCTCCCATTTTCTGAAAAGAGCAATTAATATACCCTTGATAAACCAGGAGTTCTACAGAAAAATACTGATATTTTTCCACATTGCCTGGATATAAATGATATGACTGAGGATTTGCTACCACACTTTAGCATTTCTTTAAATGTACAGAAGTACTTCTGCAACAATTAAGTGATGTTGTTGTGAAAACTATATTTTGTATAAGACCAGAACCATGCTGGTAAACACTAATGCTAATTGACCACAGAATTTACATTACTTTTGTAGATATAACACATAAAAATATAAAAATAAATCTGTTATAAATTAAGCATATTATATTTACTTTCCAATATCTATTTTTCTCTTTTGCTGTTGGGTTCTACTGTACATACAGGAATGCATAGGCTTAGTTTTTGTTTATCCTTACCAAGACCAAACTCATATTATTAAATATCTTCTATAACTTGTAAGCATCATTTATTGACTTTTTTTTTCTATGGTTGTCCAAATGCCTAATTTTAAAATCTCTTCGGACTTAGTGTCCTTTGCAATTTTCTAAAGATTTACATTTCTTTTTGAGAATGTTCCAGATGAACAATATGAAACCTGGAGGTAAGCATTGCCAGTCAAAGGGATTTGGAGGCAGAAAATATTTCCACTGGAAATGTTTTTATATAATTTGAACTGCAGTTGAAAACATGTTTGTGGTTTATACCTAGCAGGGTGAAGTTGATAATCCTATTTAAGTTTATAAATTATGAATGTTGTATTTATTACTATGGATGTAGGAAACCAACTGCTATAAGTTGTTGGGCCTAAATTTTACCTGGCTGGTCCTCCTTGGAATCATCAGAATGGGATCCAAAAATATTAAAAAAGTCTAAAGAAAGTCTCTTAAGGCTCACTTGCTCACATTTTTCACTTTTGAGTGAAAATGAGTCAGTGCTGTCTAAGGTACATTTTAGGGCACCTTAAGCATTGAGGTGTCACTGGCAGACAGGACACCTGTGTCCAGTCTGTGCTCTGCTGGTGGGAAACCCACCCTGCTGGGGAAGGTGGGCTGCCCCAGGCTGGCAGGGTCACAGCCTGGTGAGCCACTACAGGTCTGTGGGTGAGTTCAGTCCTTAAATCAGGGTACACATGCAACTGACAGTGATATCCAGGAAAAAAATAAGAGATGGTAAATTTAAGGGAAGTATTTTAAAATCTGTTTTGCCTACTACTGTCTTTCTGAAGCATATAATGTGGAATGAACTCCATTTATTCCAACTGAATATGAAGCTGTGTCAATATGACACAAGAAATGCAAATATGTCTTGTCAGAGAACAGACAGAACGGAAGAGAAAAATCTGTAGACTACCAGTCAAATCACACCAGTTTTGGATAGGAAGGACAATGTTACTGGATATTTGAAGGTCATCTTCCATGGTTGGATAGTTCTGTACTCCAAGAAATACTTTAGGATTGAGAAAGAAATAGTAATGTTGAACCTGACACTAGCTGAGTGAGAGTTTCTATGTCTTGTGCTCTGAGTAACTTAAAGGAAAATTTTGCTGTGTAATGAAAATACCTCTCAGACCAGAGATTTATATTGTCAGTCAAGTAATCTAGCTACCAGGTGAGAGAGGACAGATGTCCCAATGGAGAAACAGAAAGCATGGAGTCATCCTGTCACTGAAAAATGTTCTTACAAAGGTAAAATTATGTGAGTCTATTGAAACTCAGTTGTACATGATAGGTGGTTTGCTCTCTTTGCATGTGGTGTTTATGTAATATACAGGCATTACTTTCTGAGTTGTTCAGTAGAAGAAAACCCAGCTGGGGTGTTTTATGGTTGATTTGTGTTACATTTTCAGAGTGGGTTTTGTTTTGGTATGTTTGTTTTTTTTTTTTTTTTTGTGAAATATGGAATTGTGATTTTGCGGCAGTTGAATAGGAGACGCAAATTTGTTTTCTGTAACTAAGTAAGGTAAAAGCAAAGAGTGCTTAAAAAATCCATTATCTGGCAAAAGGATTAGGTCTCTGGGTTTAGGCAATATGACATCTCTAAAGTAAGACAGAAAACTATAACTGAATATTTGCAGTGGACTTTATCAAGATCTTAATTTTCTTTTATCTTTTAAATAATAAGCCTTGTAGAAAAATCTCTGCTCCATGGATCAGTTTAGGTGTAATGGGTCAGAGTCACAACTGTAACTCTTACTGTGTTACTTCTCACTGTGACTGTTTATAAATCTCTGTTTCTTGGCAGGACTACATAAATTTATATGTTACTTCTCATATATCCCAAATTTTATAAAATCCACTATGTTATGAAAAAGTAAAACTTTTGAATTCACTTCAGTATTTATAAATGACAGAAATGATGACTCAAAATTAAGATATTTTGTTTATACAAAGTCTATTTTGCTTTATGTCAAAATTTCTAGATAAAGCTTTTCTTTGCACAAATTTGCAGCTGCTGATGTTGAGCATAATCCCACTTTTACTAAGGTTAATATGATTTTGTATTAAACACAGATAGATCATGCTAATATTTAAAATTCTTTGAAAATTAAATCATTATCTTCATTGTACTGGCATCATTCTGAATTTTCAGCTGTTACAATGTTTACATGTCACTGGAGAAGGATTGTATGTGTTACCAGAGGGAATGTATAAAAAGCACTCCTTGAATGGAGGATGCATGCAAGAGATGCTGAAGTGTCTTGGTGCTCTCAGCACAGCCCCTGCTGTTAACTCTGCTTTGAGTTACAGCTCCTCTGAGGTGGGGATGCTCTCCTTTTGCAGAGGAAGGAATGAGGACAGTTAGCCTCTATCTTCAGCTCTACTCTAGGTGCCCCATGCAGCTCAGACATCGGAGCAGGTAGGAAGGGGAACAATCCCTACCAAGTAGAAGCCCAACTCCCATTATTCTCTAACCTGGAACAAGGCAAAAATAAGGTTTACCTTGTTATTCCTTGAATTGAAGTTCAGTTACTTGTCAGGTAAAATTCAGACAACAGATATTCCCTAACCCTTTATCAAGGCAATTTATTATTTTGAAGTCTTTCGGAGAGTGTAATAGTTCAGAATTTTCTGCTGAGAATAAGTATGTTTGTATCATTAAGGGCTCCTAACCCTCTATTTCCCAGATTTTGAAGAAAATAGCCAAGACCAGCAAAGTGATGGACAGAGATAATATTCCACAGGTCCAAAAGCTGCCTTCAGAAACTGGAACCAAATAGACAAACAAATAAATAAAATGATAGAAGTACATAATTCCCTTTAGTAAGAGCAGAAGGGCAAGATAGCCAATAAAGAAAAAATTGTTTGAAGCCCTACTTGCACAAGGAATTATTTTCAAACATGAAATGAGTGTTTGATCTTAGTCTAGTGAATAGTGATGCTTCTGCTGGCCTCAGTAAAATATCTGCTAATAGAAAAACAGGTAATCAAAAAAGATGGACTTCAATCTTAATGAAAGGGTCAGGACACTGATGTATGCTGAATTAGCATTAAAATAAAAAGCTCTGAAAAGATAATTTTATTAAAGAAAAAACTCAATTTTAAAAATAAGAAACTCTAACTGAAGTTTCAAGTAGGAGAAATTGTTCTTAGACTAGGAAAAAGCCATAAGAGATTGAACAATCTAAAAAAGAAATTGCAAATGCGCAACACTAATTATCTTTCAGATCTAAGAAACTCTTAACTTGTATTAAAAAAGAGTAAAGATCCAAATGGATTCATTGTTATAAAATTAATGCTAAATTATTCCAACAAGAAAAATAAACAGACACCCTGATTATGAGTCATTCAAAAGAATTTGGAAACATATTGTCTGCAAGTGTATTTACAGCTGAGCCAAAAAACTTAGAGTGCTTCTGGAGCAAAATCACCAAAGCTTAAAGTTGCAGATCCAGCTGTTTTAAGTATCTGCAATGCAAAATGATATCTGTACCCAAGACCTGCACCCAGCTTTGAATAGACTTAAGGCTTAGTAAAACATCCACAGATAACAGAATGACTAGTGTTCCTTAACCTGAAGATGCCAAGCTTCATATTGAAGGAGTGATATAACTGTGTGGAGTTGTGGTGGGGATTTGTTCTCCTGTTGAGTTTGAAAATAGAAGTAAAATTATTCTTGGGATCACTCATGCTTTACTGAGGCAAGTAACTTCCAAATAACAATCAATTAATTGATCACGACTACCTCTAGTAGGCCAAAAAGGAGCTTATTTCTAAGCTGGTAAACAGTTAATAGATATTGTTGTTTTGATGAAGTTGCAATGCCTTGTCTGTTCCTGGAAAGCTTGTTAGACCTTCTGAGTTTTTAAGGACAAAGCCTGGATCAGTGAAAGGGAGTGCAAGAGATCACAGAAGAAGTCTTTTGTAAATAGTAGATTCAATGAGAAAGACATATATCTTCCTTCAGCCAGTGAATAACTAAAGCCGAATAAAGCCTTTGACTGTGTACAGAAGGAATCTCTGAAAAGTTTCATGAAATTTCACTGCTAGTTTTAAAACTACTGGAAATATTTACTGAGATCTTAGGGCCACAGTAAAATTGCAGTGGAATCCACCTCCATTCAGACTTCTCTAAAAATATGTTCTTTCACATCATTTATGTTAGAATAACCAGCACAAGAATTGTAAAATAAAAGGGATATAATGAGTTAGCTTAATTAGGATACAATACAAACAGCAAAGAATCAGTATTGTTTCTTTCATGGAAGAGGGCTCAATGGTTGCATAGTCAAGGTTCCATCTGAATCTTCATTTCAAGCTTGATTTTTCTTCTTTCTTTCAAATTCCCTCCTAAATCCTCTAAATGCTTCTGGGTACAAAACTTTACTGGAGGTGACAGTCTAAAATGTTTACAATTTTTTTTTTTTTTTTTACTTTAAGCTCCAAAGGACAGAATCTGCTGCTGATGGATCTTTCTAAGGAAAGTAATATAGCCTAAAAGGAATGGAATTGAACACATTTTAGTCCACTATGGTTATGTACCATACACATGAATCAGAGGGCATATTGCTGACTAAACTCCCTTTGTTGGCTATAGAAGACAACCCAAGGACATATGCTGGCTTCCTAAAATTTGACAGTATGAATAATAAAAGATTGTCCAGTGAGTTCTTCCACTATATATGAGATCACTTTTCTTCAGAAAGTAGAATAATGAGCTGAAATGAAAGGCAGACCAGATTAGACTATAATTTGAAGATAGTTTACCTGGAAGTGATTTAGAAGAAATACATTAGCAAATATTACAGATTAATAAAATAAAGAAGTTTCAGAAACTTGAAAACTTACAAAAGTGTGTTGACATGGAAGAAGGATAATGAAAATCTAAATGGTACATTAGGACTTCTTAATGATCCGTAAATAAGGAGAAAGCAAGGATTAGTATAAAAGAGTAATACAGCTAGGGGTGAGAGGGGAAGACTAAAAAGACTTACAAAAGCCAAAGACATAAAAAGCAATGAAAGGGAAAAATGCACAATACAATGGTAAAATAAAAAGGGAGGAGTAACTAGGCAGATGGTCTTAAGGCAGAAAAGAACTGTGTGTTTCAATGGACTGCAAACTTACTGTAAATTAGAAGCATTATTTATGATTTGCACAAATAAATGGGGAATAATTCCTTTATAGAGGAAAATGCTGCAGTGCATTACAAAAGTGCATAATGACATTATTGCAGCTGTGATAATCTAAATTACATTCACGGGGCTAATAAAACATCTTACCTTTCCCTACAACTTCTGCTTCATTAAGCGGAATAATGCTTGTAAGACACAGAAGGTAATTATGATGCTTTGTTTGGCATGGAAGACATCTGGCATTCTGCCTCTAGGATTGGGCAGTGGACTTAGGGAAAAAAAAGGGACTAATAGGAGACACTTTAGAGGACAAGAATAAAAATTATTAGGGATGTGAAATAAAGACATCAAGGGAAAGAACAAACTGAGACAGCAGTAACATTTGGTTTGAAATCTTAAATGAAATGTAAGGCTTAAATGTAAATCTTTTAGGAAATGACAGGCTGATTAAATATACTTTTTAATTACTAATGGTAGAACAAGAAATAATAGACTTTTGTGAAAAAAAATCAATTATTATTTTGTTTAGTATTAGCATGAATTTATTAAGTATCTAGATGACTACCTAGGGAGGTTGCAGTGTCTCAGTGCTAAGAGACAAGAACAAGAAATGAGATAGTTAATCTTCAAATCAAGTGGAGAAGTCACACATCACAAAAAACTCCAGCATTTTCCTTGGAGCATGACTAATCATTAGGCATCCTGTGGGTCTGTCATGTGTCTTTGTCATCACAGCCCTGTTCCAGGAAGTTACTGCGATTCCCATAGCACCACCCAGCTGACTTGGCATTTGCATCAACCATTCACAGTTTCTAGTATCTGTGCACTTTTGGTGTGTAAACTGTGACTGTCAGATGCCCACCCAGCTGCTTGCTCATTACCCCTCCTCAAACAGGACAGGAGGAGAAAATGTGATGGAAAAAAGATTTTTTTGTCAATCTAAGGGTAGAGAGATTACTTACCACTTACTGTCATGGGAAAAGCTTACTTGACTTGGGCAAAACTAATTTCATTTATTGCCTATTTAAATATAAATAGCAGTGATGATATAAAATATGAACGGGCATAAATCTCAAAACCTGCTCCTTATTCCCCTCTTCCCAGGCTCATTTCTGGCTTGTCCCTCTGTCACACAGCACTGAAATATTTGCATTGTGGGTTGTGGTAGTTTCGTAATAGCTCCTATTCATCCCTTCTTCCTCTTCCTCCTATCCCTTCTTCCTTTCCACTGCTCCAGCATGAGCTCTCCACCCCTGCCACTGCCAGCACTTTGACACTTAAACCCGAAATAGCAGACATGACAGTCCTGAACCATTATAATTGCCAGGTTTTTAGTATCTTAAGAGCAGGGAAGCTACAGGTCACCAGTAATGTGTGTCAATTCCTGCAATAATAAAGGCAAGATTACATTGTCAGTCCCTTCTGGAGAGAAACAGGAGTTGATCGATTTAGGGTGTGAGATAGGAACTCCAAAATACAACTTTACAGGTACATCTGTGTAAGTTTCTGTGTCTCTAGAAAGTTAATACACCACTACAATCTTTCTTTTTGTGAGTCTGTTAATTACACCTGTTCTCATTGCATATCTCTTCAGTTCTTCAGGGGATCTTCAGCAAATTTATGTCTTCCAGCAGAAAAACTTAATCAGATAAAATCAGATAATCAGAAAAAAAAAATTATTGAGCTATTTTAGACAATCGCAGATAATGACAACAAAGGTTGTTTTCTGTAGAACAGGTATGGAAATTTAAGACGTCTCAAATATCTAGGGAAAAAAATTTTGGCTATTTTGCCAGGACAGTTCAGTTGCTGATTGTGATATTCTGTGCCAGGTCTTTATGATAAGAGGTGGTTGTCTGAAATCTTAGGTATCATAGGTGATTTAGTAATTGCAATGGAATTATTATTGTTATATTTTCCCTTCATATATTCAAGTAAATATGATGAAGTACATCATCCTTAGATATATTCCCCTAAAGTATGAACAATTCTACTTTTTGCTGACTTCCCATAAAATTATGTGAAGATTAGCTTTTCCCTGACATATTCATGTGTGTATACCGAGCAACATATTTGTAGATGCATTTATATGTGTTTTATATGTATAAACAGAGAAATTAAAAAACTAAACTTAAAAGCAAATTTTCAGTTAGGCTCATTTATTGATTTTGTAAATAGACACAGTCTTTAAAAAAGAAAAATTTTAATTGGTTATTTAGGACATATAGAATAGGAATATATGATGGCTTTACCTTACCTTTCTCTATGTTTTTTCCTCTTTTTTTTTTGGCAAGAGCCATTATTCAAACAAAAATTATATATCTTTTATCTATTGTGCTGAGGGTACTCTGTAAACTTACACAGAGACTTTATGATGTGAAAATTTCAGCTATTTTAAACCCTATTCTCATAAAACACTTTTTGTATACAGGCACTATAGAGAAAAGTAGCACTTTTGATCACAACAGTCAGCTAGTAATTCTTACACTCTATTACACTGCAGATGATTTAAGGTGAAGGGCTCAACTCTGCTGCAATGAGTCACTTAGCAGGTTAAGCAAACAAAACTCTAGAGTAAACATCTTCACACTTCAGGAAGAACAAAAGCTTTTCTTTCTTTCTCTTTGTATCAGTTATCAATTTCTCTTTCTAAATGCTTACCTGAAAAAACACTTTACTTCATTAGTCAGTTGGGTTCCTATGGAGCCCTCCCTGTATTGCTATTGCTTGATTTCCTAAGTCCTTTGCTGAAGAGGCATGAGCAGGGGAAGTTGCTAGGGAAGGAGTGAGAACAGCCTCTATATTTAGCATCACAATCTCTCAATGCCATTGTAAATAACAGGAGATTTCAGTGGCCAACATAATGGGCATTTTAAATCCATATTTAACATCCCATACTCTCTGTGCTCTCCTCATATAGGTCTCTTGAGTGTGGCAGAATCAGGAACATTGCAGTGGTGGTGAGCACATCTCACACAACTGATCCAGCTTCTCAGCACAGCTTTGGAAAACACAATATTTCTCATTGATATGGCAGCTATAGTGGGCTTGAAGCAGTCTCTGTTACAGAATAGCTGCTTACTTTCATATATACTTTGCAATTTGCACCCTTCAATCTGCATCGCACTATATGAACAACTTAAACTCTGGAAATTATTTTGAAAGATGAATCATGAGGCTAAAAAACAGTTATTGATAGTCCTCCTGTAGTCTGATATCTTCCTACATGTAGTTGTAGAGAGCGAGCAGTCAGTTACACATCAGATGGAAGTGTGGGAATGGAAAATGTTTGCAAAACTCAACATTTTTAACTAAACCTCAGAACCTTCTGAGATTTTTTAAATTATCTCCTTGTCTGTAATACAACTATACATTTTTAATCTAAATTTTTAATGTAGCACATGAATGCAGAATTATGACCCTATTAGACAAGAATGCAAACATTTCTCTCAAGGTCAGGGGAAATGGAATGAGATAAATACTGATGTAATATTACTTAGTATTTTTATAAACCCTTGGACAGTTTTTAGTAACAGAACAACTATTTCAAAGTACTTTGTGATGCCTTCTTGGATAAGAGTGTATTGGATATATAAATTTTATTAACAAGTTATATTTTTTTTCTTTTAAAATCTGCTGAATAGTTCAGACTGTCAGACGAGTATGTACTATGAGCTAAGCTACACTTCTTTCATTAGGCAAGTAATTCCATTCATTTCACTAGCACAGTTCCTGAAGTATAAAACAAAGTAATGAAATCACAAAATTTGCACTAATTTATACTATATGCACTTCTTATTTTGGGAACCATTTTCTATTACTTCCAGGTGATGTTGCAAGAAGTAACTCCAGAATAAAATATACATCACTCAGGCTATCAAACCTGTCAGTCTTCCATCTTCATACCCTTTTTGTTTGCTGAGCCCGTTTCACTTTGATTTGGTAGCATAGTTCATGTTCCATTCCATTATGGATTTAATTTAATGGCAATACATTAGGAGTGAAAAATACTGTCTCCTGAAATTTGTATTCAGGAAGAAGTATTTTATTTTCATTGAGCATAAGGAATCAAATTTATGCAAATTTGAACCACTGCTAATGAAGGCTTAGGATCAATTGATCAAGTAGTGGTCATCAAGACCACTCTATCACTCCCCATCTCAGCTGGATAGGGCAGAGAAAATATAACAAAAGGCTCAATGGCCTGGCATAAGGACAGGACAGACATCCCTCACCAGTTAGCTTCACAAGCAAAACAGGCTCGATTTGGGGAAGAAATTAATTAAAACAATTCATTGCAAATTTGTCCCTATTTTTCTTGTTGGCCCCCTGTAAGTACTGAAAGATAATCATAAGGTCTCCCCTCCCCATTTTCATAGAATTTTCCTCACCTCTTGACACAAAACTGTAAAGCTTTAACACTCCATAATAACACATGTTGATATATTCAGCAAATTTAGAACCTGTGACCTGATGAACCAACTTTGTGAGCATATATGTGCATATATCTGCCTACAGACAGAATGGACATGGAGGGAAAACAATAAAAACTAGCATGTCAAAAAGAAAGAATGTTTTTTTACTGGAAAATCTAAAAATATTAGTTGAATGCAGGCTGGGCTTGTCTTTTGTCCTCTTTAAACTTAACTTCTACTCTAATATTTCTTAAACAGCAATGGGAAGAAATTTAAGCTGTTATGAATTAACAAATATTACAAAATTAAAGGATATTTACAGCATACATTACTTATTTTGGTAGCACATCAGCAAATGAACATGCATTGTTTCAGTGTATACTTCTTTCTTTTATAGTTCTTCATGAGGAAAAACAAACAAAACACAAGATATTTCAGCTCCTTCATCTTTTGAAGTTTACTTCCTTTTTGCTCAAAAGTTCCTTAAAAATGTAAAGATCAAATCAATTCTGCAAGAATAATGTGGTAAGTACATGATTAACTTTTTATAAAATAAAAAAATCTGGAAACACTGAATATTTGAAAGCTTTTTACAAAAGAAAAAGCAAAACCTTCAACTTATTTTAAGAAACACTGAGTTAAATGTACTGCATAACATATGTTCGCTGATATTTTGGCTTCTTCAGAAGCCAGAATGCCTGTAATATAATATTTTTTGTTAAAAGGGAAAAAAATGAGGGATGAAAATTACTATCTAGAAAATCTGAACAGAAGGATTTTTGTTTGAGAGTTCATATTCTAGCTGAACTGAAAAGGAAGAAAAAGGGAATGAGCATGAAGAGAACCATATGGGAGACAGTCACTAAGCTATTGAGCAAAGAAATGTAGTTCGCTCCCTTTTAAATTTCATCCATGCATGAATTTGTCACTCTTGTTTAAGAATTATCTATTGTATTTACTGGAGATTCAGTCCCCTTCAGAAACCAGTACAAAATGTGCCATACTGAAATGCAATATTTTAGGTCTCTAAAAATTCTTTTGCTCTCTTTTCTTTTCCATAAAACTATTTCTTGGACCAAGGCAATCTCCTAAGCAGCAGATTTAGGACCTGATTAGATTCTCATCATATGTCAACAAAATTTTGACACTTGAGAGTAGGACTAGGTCTGCAATCCTGGGGTAATTATGATTGAGAGGTCTTAAAAAACCAGCATCCATTGAATATTACAGTCATCAGTTTTTGGAAGTCGCTGTTTCATAACTAGCTCTCATTTTTCAAAATCCACCCTTTAAGAAATACTTAATGTATAGGAAAGCTGCAATGAGCTTTTGTGTATAAAGCTGTTTCCATCATGTCTTGCTGAATTACAGACTGAAGCAGCAATTGGATTCCAAAGCATCAAATGTATAATAGACTGAGGAGCCAAAACCCCACACTTGAACCTTATGTACTTATATTCTATCTCAAAGCCTCTGCAAATAGGGCATGCATTTTTGTAATCATATGTGTTATCTACATATATTATTTATTAACATCTTAATAGAAAAATCCGTGAGCTCACATTGGAAAATGGCCTTATGGTAAAATTGCAAAGAATGTGCTTTACTGTCATTGCACAGTAGATAACTTCTCCTTGGAATAAGCTGTTGGTGGAATCAGTTAGTTTCAGCAGAGTTTTTTGGTAGTGCTCAGGCTAAACCTAGGATTGGGCAGCTCTTTTAGGCATGGCTTATGCATCTCAAGTCATATTTATTATTCTATTCCCTGACATTACTTTCTCTTGGTATTAAAGCACATCTTCACAAACCAAATGACTGTGGCTCCTTGGGATTTAGAAGTGCAATTACAGTGAGAACAAAGTAAACACTGTTTCAATTACCATCATTAGTGAAATATGTGGGGGGTTTTGCAATGTTGTTATAATTAAAATTTTATCTAAGTTAGCTTTGTTTTCCTTGTTATCAGATGATTGTAAATCTACAGTGAAGACTGAGAAATTTCTGAACAAGTTTTCTTTTGATTCTAAACGATTTTCTACTAAGGTAAACAATAGTTTACCCACTCAGTTGTTTGATGCACAAATGATTCAAAAAAAAAACCCAAATCTTTTTCTCTGGAAACATATCTTTTTGAAGAAAGTAGGTAAGAGAGGCAATGTCTCCTTCTTATTAAAACTTTGGAAAATAGCTGGGAAAATCATTGCTGTAGTATATATGTTTTCTTTTTTGGGAGGAACAAAAAATATCATGTCCTGCCTGCAGGACTGGGAGCTATACTTTATTGTTGTCCATCCTATCTCCACTATGACTATGAGTACTTCACTTTTTTTGAGAGCAAACCAGGCATGAGATAGGGTGCAATGGAAGTTTGTGTAGCTCATGCCATCTCTGGATCATGGATGGGCAGACTCAGAGCTATTGAGGTTGTTCAGTGTTCCAGGATGGAAAGGGGTATTCCTATAAAGGTAATTCCTGTAAAGGAAACTCTGAGGGAGCACCAGTGCCTCAGTGCTCCAGGTGGCATATACTAAAGTATTGCTTGAATTTCTGGAATAAGGAAACAAAGAGTGTAGTTATTAGTTCAATAGAGCTGTATCAGCCATAAAGTTGCTATAACTACTCTGGCGTTATTCTGACATCACTGAATTCAGACCGTGACCCTTTGCTCCTTATGTTGTTTCCTTTGTGTAATAAACTTTAAATTACTCCTTACAAATGGCTTTGCTTGTTTACTTGACATATTTAGTCCGTTTCAGAGATACTTTGCTAAGAAGTGTCTTGTCACCAAGAATTTATTTTATGTGCACAGGAAAGGAATTGATCAGACTGAACTAATTCTGTGTTAATGCTGCTTCCACTTGTTCCTCTTTATATCTTCTGCTTTTATCAAAAATTAGAAATTGGTAGACATTATTTTTTTTTTTTTTACAAAATTGTTTTAGGATTTCAAGCTGCAGACATCCTTGGAGTCACTTTAGGCAAAATTTATATCTTTGTGCTTAGAAATAAATGGAAGTCTTACTGTTGTTATTAGCTGCAGTGGTAATATCAATGTGATGAAGACTGAAAAAATGAGAAATTTTACTTTTTAAATAGTTTAGACAAGGTGGGGGTGGGGGAAAAAGGAAGACAGGTAGCTGTACCTATGTGGTAGAGATTAAACTTTAAGGTCCAGAAATTAGAACTTTAGAATTATCACTGAGATGCTCTCTAGATCTAAACAATGCCAAACTGGATAGCTAGATGTTAAATTCTGAGCACCAAGGTGTTTTCTGCTAACCTGTCCACAAAGCAGCCTTCCCACAGCTTAGCCTGTCCATGTGTCCATGCCTCTGTCTGCCAGCTCGCTGTTCTAAAGAAATAAGAAATAAGAAAGAAATAAGAAATAGGAAATAAGAAATAAGAAATAAGAAATAAGAAATAAGAAATAAGAAATAAGAA
>VXBR01006364.1:493054-522141 GCA_013400215.1 Cisticola juncidis | reverse complement strand
AAGAAAAAAAAAGAAGCAAGAAAAAAGAAATAAGAAATCCCTGCTCTCTTTGTGTGGCTGAAAGATTATTTAATTACTTCATGCAAAGTGGAACACATTCAGTGGGCAAAATTAAAAGTATATTGATGGACTATATGACCTTTAACTGTCTCTTCCAACCCAAAGTATACTATGCTTTTATGATCCAGTCAGATTTTCCACTGAATTTTGTGTATCTATCTTGAATTAGTTTCATTTTAACTGGTCCATGTACTAGTTGTAGCCTTCTCTAGTAGCAAAAAAGTCATCATGAGAGTTATCTAAAAACAAATGAGTCTCACTAAAAATCTGTCAAATATATTTTACTCTGCTATATTTTTAGTAATTCATTTCTGGGTTATTTGGTTGAAAGCTAGAAATAATTTCTGCAAAGGCTTCATCTTGCATCTTTTTTTTGTAGAGAATATTGAAAGAGAATTATTTGATCCATGGAAATCAGAACAGGTAGAGGCAAAACTTGACAAGAAACACACTTTCTCATCCATAATTTCTGCACATTCACAACTTTATAATCAGGATATTCATTTTTATGTTTCACAATTTCAGATGTCATAATTGAGTATGCTTAACTCTTAGTTTCTAAGCAAGTTTTTTGTGTTACATATATATATGTTTGCATGCTTCAAGATTACTTTAAACTTATGCTACTGTACAGAAACCCCTATAAATCCTTGTAAATCTGTTAATCTTTTTTCAGCACTTTAGGAAAAGGCAGAAACAGACTCTGAAGTGAAAAGTTGCTGCCTGGTACCCAGTGTAACTGGACACTTTGCTTATGCAGCCCAACAATTGACTCTGTGCCAGTCCACTATGAATTTTGTAGATGAAACGATGGAATATGCTAACAGGGCAAGTTTTATTTGATTTCCCATTATTGAGCCCTTCTAGAAATGATAATTAGCTTCATCCCTGGAGGCAGAAGAGCTAAAATATGTTTGACTTGGTTGATGAGATAAACTCATTTCAAATATGGAAATGGTATGCTGTGATATGCATGAGGCAAAAATTCCCTAGTATGCTGGGTTTTGTGTGTGTGTCTGCCTCAAAGAGCTTTAATTTACAGTTACTCATTTTTACAGACAGCAGGAGCTTAGCCACCATTTATTTTATTTTATATATATAAACAAAACCATTTTCATAATACTGAAGTGTCAGTTCTGAGATGTGCATGCAGCTCAACCCTTCCCATAGCCTAGGCCAGTCCCACTGACACTCAGATTTCTCATCATACTCTTTGATTTCAGAAGTCCTTGTCCAACAATAATAAACAGAGATTCTTCATGTGGTTAAGAGTTTGCCTAAACCAAATGTCTAGTGTCACTGGAGATGCCATTGGGCACCTTCCTGGCTTCCAGCTGCTGCTCTCAAAGGACAGAGTCCTCCACAAGTCCTGTGTTACATCTTACAACCCCTCAAAAGCAGCAACTTGTATATTTGAGGGTGCTTTAATGACAAGAAACATCCATCTTCAGACAACTGAACCTTATTCCAAGGTGCAAGATATGATCTAAGATAAACTAGTGAGTATGTAACTACCTGTGTGGCATTGGGTAGTCACATATAATTAGTTAACAAAGCTTTTATATAGGTCAGTAAAGACTGAACCCATAGAATGGGGACAGTAGTTTGGCTCACTGTGAAAAAGATCCTAATGTAAGTTCAAGATCCCAATTAGTTTAAGAGCAACTAATTTGCTGTTGAATCCAACAATTACATTTAGTAGATGTCCATTGTCTATGATGTAAGCCTTGACAGCTCATATGTCATTAGACACTTTAACATAGAAACCGAAATATAAGTGTTTTAATCTTGAACTGTATCATGCCCTAGATATTTACTCTTAGATGTTAACAGCTTAACTAGTCTTTTATTGTGACTGGAAATTTTAGATCCATTGCAGACTTCTGCTTTTGATTAGTTGAACTGCACGTCAGCAGTACCTATTTCTTTTTTTTTTGCTGTAAAGGACCCTGAAGTGACTAGTTCAGCCATTACTATCTGCTAGTTTTTGAAATGTACTGTTACTGGTTCACCCAGTTTCTTTATGACTAGGATTGCTCACAATCTCAAATTTAATATCATTCTCAAATGCACTAATATACTATGAAGTAAAATGTGTTAATGACTCTGAACTCCGTCAGTCAACTAAGTACAACACAGTTTCTTGCTCACTCCCCTAGTGAATGCTCACATCCCACTAATGCTCACATCCCTAGTGGGGTGGGAAGGAGAATGGGAAAAAGGTAAAACCTATGTGTTAAGCTAACAACTCTTAAAAAAAAGAAAAAAAATAGAGAAAGAAATAAACGCCAAGAAAAATAAGTGATGCACAACAGACCTGCTCACCACCCTCTGACCAATGCCCAGCCTGTCCTGAACAGTGATTGGCCTTTCCTGGCCAACTCTCCCCAGTTCACATACAGAACATGATGTTCTGTGGTATGGAGTAGCCCTTTGGCTTGTTCAGGTCCTGGCTGTGCTCCATCCTGGCTTCATCTGCACTTCTTCACTGGCAGAGCATGAGACACCGAAAATTTCTTCCTTTACAGCAAGCAGTACTCTGCAAAAAGCAAATCATCAGTATTTTATCAATATTATTCTCGTTCTGAATTCAAAACACAGCACTGTAGCAGCTAATAAAAGGAAAATTAACTCTATTCCAGAGGAAACAAGGACAAGTGTAAAAAGTAAAAATACTTATTTTTTGTCAAATTTGTAAGACCAAAAGGAGCTCCTGGCCTTATCCATGTTTCTACTGTCTGCTGGTTTTCTTACTTGAAAAATTATCTACTGAGATTTTTACCAGACTCTTACATTTTATATTAGCCAATTAAAAGAGCTTGTCAAAATAGTAGCAACAAGTAATCATTCACACAAAACCAGTAAAATAAAGAATTAGGTATTGCTAACATTTCCAACTTGGGCAGGAATGACAAGCTTCCTGTTTCTGGCTCCAGCATTTCCTGCTGAAACCAGCCCCCCCAGCAATGACACGGGTGGAATAAACAATATTAAAAACACCACCCCTTTTCTCCGTAACGAGGACAGTGAGGGAGCCCTGCTTTCCTGGATATGGCTGAATGCCTCCTGCCCACGGGAAGTGGTGAATGAACTGCTCTTTTTGTTTTGCTTGGGTGCATGGCTTTAGCTTTACCTATTAAACTGTCTTTATCTCCACCCACGACTTTTCTCACTTTTACCCTTCTGATCTCTCTCTCTCATTCCACCAGAGGAACATGAGAACCAGCTGCATGGAACTTAGCTTCCTGGTGGGCTAACCATGACAAAATTTAAGGCAACAATATGACTTCAGTTTAGTAAGCAGCTTTTAGATCTTTATATTAATGCTAGTCTGAAAGTATATGGTAAAATTTATTTTATTTCCTGTCTTATATGAAATTGAAACATGCACTTGCATTATATTTGACTGTGGTAATTCAGTATGGTAGAAAGTTTGTAAATAATCACAACCAGGCAGCTTAACTAATGAGGAATTTTTATTTACATTTACACAGCAAGATTTTGGTAGTGGAGGAGTTACAGGGTTGCCTTCTGTGAGAAGCTGCTAGAGGCTTTCTCTGTGTCTGATAAAGCCAAAGTCAGCTGGACCCACTGCCAGCCAAGGCTGAGCTCCCCTCAGTGACAGTGGTAGTGCCTCTGGGATAACATATTTAGGAAGCAGGAAAAAAACCCTGTGCAGTGGAAGTAAAGAGTGGGAATATGTGACAGAAAACTGCTCTTCAGACACCAAGGTCAGCGAGAGGAGGAAGGGGAGGAGGTGCTCCAGGGCAGATATTCCTCTGCTGCCCATGGTGAAGACCATAGTGAGGCAGCCCACGGAGGGTGACACACTGGAGCAGGTGGATGCCCAAAGGTGGGAAGTCTGTGCTGGAACAGACTGGTCAAGACTTGTGACCCCATGGGGGAAGCAGGCTGAGCAGTCTCTTCTCCTAAAGGAGAGGTCTCTTCCTGTGGAAGAGACCCATGCTGGAGCAGTGGGAAAGAATGTAAAAAATAAATCAGAAGGTCTGCAAAAACTTACAAAATTTCACTAGTAAATTATACACTAGGCATGGAATGTTAACTTGTTAAGTTAGTTCCTTATCTTATAGCATAAACACATGGTGCTGGGTTTTGAATAAGGAGTAGGGCGCAAGAGAAGAGAGAGACCAAAGAGAGGGAGAGAGAAAGGAAAGGGAAAGGAAAAGATGAAGACCTGTTCTGGCTCCAGCACTGATCCAACTGATAGGGTCTCCAGGATTCTGGGGTGGCTGCCCAGGCTCTGGGAGGGTACTTTTTAATAGATAAGTTCCTCCATCCCAAAGCTTACTTTCTCATTTTCTATGCAAATTAGTTATCACACACAGTTTGATCTAGACTTTTCTGGAAATGGGTTGGAGGGCTTTGAGGATCTTTGGTGGTCTTGATTTCTCCTCTACTGGGTCAGTCTTTGCTCAAAAGTCCATGTCTGCTTCTCAGCTGCATTCCTGTGCTTGAGCTTATCTCCATGAGCCAGAACAAGAATATCTGTTCCAGAAAAATGCTTCCCCTCCTCCATATGGCTATCTTCTGTAGCCACATCCATTTTTTTCCTACAGTGTCCTTGGTTGGCTCCACGGCTATCCAGCTACTGTGCTGAGACATACAACAACATCTTCTGGGCTTCTACATTGTGCCCTTGTGCTGATGAAGTGGGGAGGAGGTAGAGTAAATCAGGACATGTGGGGCAAAAGTAGCTTTAAGGTTTGCTTTTATTTCTCACTCTCCTACTCTGATTTGGCAATAAGTATTTTTCCCTAAGTTTCCCCAATAACTTTCTCTTTTACCTTTGATAGGAATTGGTGAATTGGTGAATCTTCTTTCCTTCTCTCCATTCACGAGGCTTTGACTATAATTTCTCTTCTCAGTCCAGCTGAGGAGAAGAGGGATAGAGAAACTTTGGTGAACACCTGATATCCAGCCAGAGCAAAACTGCCACATATTCTTTATCTCAAGTAAATTGTGTATTTGTAATCCATGGGATCTATTAAAATGATTTGAAATTATAGGTAGGCAGTCAGAGGGTAAAAGTAGGGATGCTACTGAAGGTGAAGACTTAATACAGGAATGGGAGATATGAAGAGCATTGTTGGAGAAGTTATGTAGATTATCAAGATGCAAAACTATATTTCACATCACTAGTCTTAGGATTTCTGTTCTTCCATGTCTACTAGTAACAACTTCCTGTCAATATTAGTAAGAAAATGTAAAAACAAGCTTGGTGGAACAATGTAAAATAGTGCCTACTTTGTTTTTCATACACAGAAGAAGGGCCTTCTTACTGCATTTTTTTCTCACACTGTGATTCAGTCTTTGCATGCACAATTTATGCGACTTTTCAGAATCTTAATGGTTCAGGTGTCCCTGTGATTTCCCTATTGTGTGTCTGACAATGGAGGCACTTAAAATCATTGATTGGCTTAAAAATTTATGTTTTGATATGTATATATTATTTTATTTTCTTCTTACAGAGTTTGAGAATGATCACTATAATGTTACAATAATAATGAAGTTCTCGGTGACTATGATTTGACAAAAGCATATCCATAAAATTTACAAAATATATAGCTTCAATTTTATTGCATTTCCCTGCAGAGTTAGCAGTGAAAAACCTTTCAAAATTGTAGTATTATATCAGAGGCAGAACTGAAAGGCTTTTAGAAATAAACCAGTTCTGATTTACCTGTCTAAGTAAGATGAAATGGAAAAAATAAACTCTATATAGTGACAAGCAATGTAGACTAAAAATAATTGTTTTGCATCTAAATTGTCATTTAAAACATAGATGAGAAGAGATTTTTACAAACTGCGGTAGGACAGAACTAGTGTGAATTGGCAGACCTCCACTGATTGCATTGGAACTTTGCCGATTACATTAGCTGAGGATCTGAGTTAAAACTCATATAAACTTCATAGCATCCCTTAAATCATCAGGAGTAAGATGCCTTAGTGACTCAGTAAATCAAGGCAAGATCAAATAATTATTAAAAAATAAATGAGAACTGTTCTTTAGTGCAATACAATTTTATTTTGAATAGCACTTCATAAAAATGCATCCCAAGACACTTTACAAGAAAAGCTATAAATAATATAATTATGTGGTTTAATAATAAATAATAGATTAAAAGCTGTTAAGGGTGTTGAAGAAACAGTTTCATCTTATATTTAGAACAGAGCAAAGATTTTGTGGGTTGAAGCAGGGCAAGGATGCTAGTTTGATCAGAGAGGAAGAGATATTCAAACTCTAATCTGAATGAAAGGGCAAGGGGAAAAAAAAAAACAACTTTCATGGCTGAAATCTTATATGCAAATAAATCTGTATTTCCTTACTCTATGGAGAGTTGTTCAATCTCCAGATAACAGCCTACTCAGGAATTAGGAACATTTTCAGGCCCGCTGAAAGCTGATCTGTTTTGCATTGCAGAAAGAGGGCATAGCTTGAGCAATGTGTATCATACTGAACCTTGCGTGTAGCTTTATGTGAAGAGAGTTAGGGTCTCAACCCTCCCGTCCCCTCCCAGGTGAGAGGCTCTTCAAAAGAATGAGTCAGACAATGTATTTGTTTGGTTCTGTGTTAAAAATGTAAGGTGAAGGAGGGAGAAGTATGGCAGGGGGAAGAGGGGAGCCTAATTTTCCTTTGCACCTCACTCTTGACTTCCAGCACAGCATTGTTTTTTTCTAGTTGCTATGGGCTTCATGCCTCCACAGGTGACTCAAGGCTGGTGATTCATATGCTGAGGGAAGATACTAGTGCTTAGGCATTACAGCAGCATTGCAGTGACCAAACCTCAAGTGTATGTAACTTAACGCTAAAAATTATATCCTTGAATTCTCATATATTTATTCTTTCTAGTGTATGTGCCTTTTAACAAATTATTTTATCATATACGTTCCAGTAGGAAAGTTTTCAGACATACACCTCAAAGACTGGAGGAGGTAAGAAATTAATAGTGCAAGGGTGACTTGCTGCCAGGTAGCTCCTAGAAATCCATTCGAGATACAATGATGAACATATGCCCAGGACATGACAAAGAGAAGGAATTGCAGAAGGAAGAAGGAGTCAGAGCCTCAAAGGGAAACTGGGCAGTTACACCAGTGGGAGACACACAATTATTCCTGAATGAGATGCAAAATTAGCAGAGCCTCCTGCTGTTCCTTCTCTAACCAAGAGTCTCTTGGCTTTCTACTCTCAGCCTACAGTAACTGGCAGTACATCTAACATATCTGCTAATCCATTTTGAAGAATATTTTGGTAATTCTTTCCTTTCTCATTATTTGCAAACCCAGTATGTTCTCCTGGAAGATGGGAACTGTGGTTAGGAGTCTATCACTGCTTACCAATCTTAATAAAGTATTGCCAAACTTCATGGTGACTTAAGAAGCCCCCATGTTTGGAAATATTCTATGAATCAGGCGAGCTGCTGTGCAAGATCACCATTTCCTTTCTCCAAGACAAGCAAACTGGGTAAAATTAAGTAATTTTTAAAATCTTTACACATGGGACTCCAGACAACTTTTTGAAGTCTTCTGGAATAGTGTAAATTATTAGGTAACAATACCAAAGAAAATAAACCATCTATGACTAAAATGAAGTAAACATTATTCTGTTATACTCAGATTTTGGTAATGCATGCACACATTCCCTGCACAAATATTATGTACTTTACATCTAGCAATATGCCGTGGATAGACACATGTCAGGTCTCATGCTGGGCCTTTTCATTTTCATCCACGTTATTCCACACAAAGGTTAGAATGGAACTATTCAAAAGATGGGATGAATCATAGATGGTGATTTTGTACTTGGGCTCTAAAAGCTTAAGGATGTCTTAGCCTCATGTTGAATAAATTGCATGACTACATTAGAAATTATGGTCTTCTGCTGCCCTTGAGAGCTCAGTTGTCCTTCAAAACACTGTTCATGGCACTGCAGTCTTCTTTATATGAGTCTATATTTATAATCAAATTTATTTTTGCAATTTTTATAATTTATCATTGAACAGAATACTTTGGCAGGCCATGACAAAGGATTTTATTATTGTTTATACTCCCTAATCCAAAAATTGTAATAATAATGTCTTCTAGCTATTTGGAATTTCTTTTCTTTTTAAAAGTGCAAAAGCCAACAATAGAAAAGTACATTTTTAATGCTAAAATACTGTACAAAAGGATTTTACCTGTAACTACAGTAACAAAATCTTTTTTCTTGGTGGAAAAGACCTATTTCCCTCACCTGATGAACATCACTTCTATGTACTTGTTATTCCTGCACTCGTTATTCCAGTGATTAGTTGGGTGACTGTGTGAGTTATTTGCATCTTTCTGCTCTGCTACAGCATTGTTGCCTGGGGAGAGTAGGAAACCTTGGTTAATATTAATGAAATATTTTGGGACATGGAGCAGAGCACTAACTTCTGCTGCCTGGGCAGTAATATTACTCCTCATTAAAGCTTGTGGAAGTTCATCTCACATTCAATTACAGACGCCTGAAAACTGTTTTCTGGGAAATCTATGCTCCTTAGACAAGAGAAAAAGGGGAGGAAAGGATTAATTTCCCCCTGGGATTTGATGCTCTCTTTACATATACTACTGCCGACCAGCTGGAATATTTTGTTAAGTGACTTGTTGGTCAGAGAGATGTCATATTCAGAGATGATGAATGACTCTGGGCTTCTGCTATAAGACCCAGAAGAAATAATGCAGTAGTCTCAAAGGACTATTGGAAGTTTTATCTGTAACAGCTTCAGAAAAGCAGCCACGTTTCTGATGTTCTAAATTCTAGACAAGTAAAAGCCCTGCAGTTTTTAAAAATTTTTAAAAAAATTTTTTAATTTTTTTTTTTATTTGGAGCCTAACATTTTGTACACTGTTAACCCTTTTGAATATGAGTCTAATGGGGTTGCCTTTGTTCAGTAAAAGACTGCAGGGGCTGGAAGTTCAAGAGGAAGAGAGGAAGCAGAGAGGTCATACAACACTCATGCCACTTGCTATTTTTTGCCTGAGCTTTTTTTCTGTTACGAGCATTTTCCCTAATCAGTATAATAATACATGAATCTTTTGTAAATATGCAGTTCAGAACCACATCACAAAATCAATTCTTATAAGGTGTAAAAAGAAGAGACAGCTGATGGGAATTATAAACAATTTAAAATTTGAATTTGAATCATGTTTTGGGTGAGGTACCTTGTTTTTCAAAACTTGTGAAATTCGAAATCATATCTTTTTCCCTAAATCTCTATTTCAGCCTCACTGAAGACAATAAAGTCAGTCTTAAGGAATTGACTGGAAGGTCACACTCAAAGGCTTGAGGTCAATGGCTTGAGGTCAGTGGCTTGATGTCCAAGTAGAGATAAGTCAAAAGTGTCCCTCCTTGGGGGCTGACTTTGGGACCGGTGCTTTCTACTGTCTTTGTTGGTGGCATGGACAGTGGGAGAGCACCCACAGCGAGTTTGCCAACAGTGCCCACTTGAACAGTGTGGTTGACACTCTGAAGGGAAAGGATACCAACCAAGGGACCTCGGCAGCCTTGAGAGATGGACTAGTCTGAACTTCATGAAGCTCAACAAAGTCAAGTACAGGGTCCTGCATGTGGACTGGGGAAATTCCAAGAACTGTAGGCTGGATGGAGAATGGATTTGGAGCAGCTCTGAGGAGAAGGACTTGGGTGTGTTAGTTCATGAGAAGCTGAACATGAGCCAGCAATGTGCACTTGTTGTTCAGAAAGCCAAACGTATCCTGGGCTGTATCAAAAGTGGCATGGCCAGTGGGTTGAGGGAAGTGATTCTGTCCCTCTACTCCACTCTGCTGAGACCCCATCTATAGTACTGCATCCATTTCTGGTGACCACGGTACAAGAGGAATGTGGATATTTTAGAGCAACTCCAAAGCAGGGCAAGAAAGATAAGAGGGCTGGAGTGAGGAAAGGCTGAGAGAGATGCGATTATTCAGCCTGGAGAAGGCAAGCTTTGGGATGACCTAATTGAGGCCTTTCAGTACCTAAACAGGGCTGAAAAGAAAGCTGGAGAGAGACATTTTACAAAGGCATGTAGTAATAGGAAAAGGGGAAATGGCTTTAAAGGCAAGGAAAGTAGGTTTAGAAGATATTGGGAAGTAATTCCTTACTGTGAAGGTGGTGAGATGCTGGAACAGGTTGCCCAGAGATGTTAGGGATGCCTTACCCCTATGTGGAAGTGTTTAAGACCAGGTTGGGTGGAACTCTCAGTAACCTGGTCTGTTGAAAGGTATCCCTGTCTATGGCAGAGGATTTGAAAGCATATTACCTTTAAGGTCCCTTCCAACCCAAGCCATTGATTCGATGAGTCCACATGATTTGCTCTCACATGTTGTGAGAAAACATTCATTTGCAATACAAAACATAAATTCACAGTCTCTTTTGGTACTGGATATATTTGTTAGTTAGAACTCAGAATGTACCTGAAGCTGAAGAATCAACACATGCGGGACAGGACAATTACCATGTATTTTCTGGTGTTTAATGCTCTTTCCTTTATCTCCATTTTAGTACAAGGGGAGAAAGGATTTGAATCCAATCACCATGAAAGGATCATGAAATAACATATGCTGACATTTGAGATATTAATTAAAATTCTGGACTGTAATTGACTTTTCTGACAAAACAGGAAATTTGACAGACTGTGATATAAATATAACTTATAAATATATAAGCTTCCCTTAGAAAGTTTTGCTGAAATAGATGTTTCAAAAGAGAAACCTGAAATCTGAAATTGGAAATGATCATTATGTGCAATATGATTTACACTTATTGCTTCCCTATTTTAGACTGAAATATCTTTGGAGCACAACCTTCTCTGCTTTAAAGTGGGGCATTATTTCTATCTGAAATACTGTTCAGTTCCTTTTTTAAGATTTCCCAAATGCTTATCAACTCTAAGGCCTCTCTCATGTACTTTAAGCTTCCTCAGTTGCATCTGATCATGACTTTATTTGCAGGTTCAGAAAACAATACAGAGCTATAGTGTGCTCAGCATGCTAATGACAACTGGCTCCATACCCACAAATCCCAGCAAAGTAGTCTGAGGATGTGTTTCTACTTTGGTAATATTTCTTTTAATTATTATTTTTTATTTAATAACATTTTAGAAAGGTTTCTAGATTATTTTGTTTTACTTGTAGAGGGTTTTTTAAAAAATTATACCATTAGTTTAGTTTTAACATATATTTTTAACAGTATGCTAAAATATACAGCATGTTCTAACTGCTTATGATACTTAAAAATATAAGTAACTATTAGATGAAAGTTAAAAACAATATGCTCAGCACACAGGCAATGATTTCAATGACATTTCTGGTGGAGTTGGAACAGAGAGACTGCATATACACTCTCAATGGCTGGATTGAAATGACGTACCATAATGGTTCCAAAGGAGCTGTTGCAATCTACCCAGCCAATGACCCATGAACAAAGAAAGATTTAGTCAATTTGAAACCAATACCATCTAACATGATAAAAATAAACAAGTAAACAGTCCTATGCTCTGCTGATCCACACAGAAATTTCCTCCTTTACTCACAGGTAATGTACCTATCTTCTGCCTCATCCTCATAGTTCTCCCTACTCTGTCTTCTGAAGTACTTGAAGGACAAAAAACGAGAAAATGTTTTAGTCTGCTTTGATATTACTGTCAATGGTATTTTCAAATCATGGGAAAAAGAGTGGAAGATTTTCAAATCAATATATTGTCGTGGCTTAACCCCAGCCTGCAACTAAACCCTACGGAACTGCCCACTCATCCCCTCACAGTGGGATGAAGGAATCAGGTGGTGAGAAGTGAGAAAAGGGAGAAAACTCGATGGACTGGCAGTTTAAATGCAAAACCTTTGCACGGAAGCAAAGCAAAAGAAGGAATTCATTCACCACTTCCCATCAGCAGGCAGGCGTTCAGCTGTCTCCCAGGAAAGCAGGGCTCCCTCGTACAACGACTCAGGAAGACAAACACCTTCCAATCCCACCTCCTCCTTCTTCTTCCCCAGCTTCTTTCCCAGCTTTACATGCTGAGGGGAATGGTATGCCATATGGTGTGGGATGTCTCTGTGGTAGCTGGTGTCACCTGTCCTGGCTGTGTCCTCTCCCGAGACCTTGTGCACCCCCAGCCTCCTCACTGCTGGGGTGGTGTGAGGAGCAGAAAAGGCCTTGACTCTGTTTAGGCACTGCTCAGCAATAACTAAAACTTCCCTGTTATTGTCAGTATTTCCAGCACAAATCTAAAACATCACCTCATACCAGCTACTCTGAAGAAAATAACTCAATCCCAGCCAAAATGAACACAAATAGATTTTACTAGTGACTTTAGGAAAATGTGTTTTCATACTCAACCACAAACATGAATTCAATTTTAGAGTAATCATCTATTTTACCCAGTATTTTAGATCATTGTTTGAAAATGTGGATTTGTTAACTGCTACTTGTTTAAACAGCAGTTCAATTCTATAGCTGTCTTTGATACAGATGATAAAGTGATATTTGATGAAGATGACACAGAGACAGTGATAAGTATCAGAGACATTTGTATTTAGAACTTAGGGAAAACAAGCCCTAGGAATCCAACATACTCCATGTAAATGGATAATTATTGACTTACTTTTTTTTCATTATGATAAGTCTGTCTTCCTCATTGTTTTAATGGCATGACACTATGAATTTTCTAGAATAGCTAAGCAGGTGTGATATCACTATTTGTTATTAAGGGTTCATTGTCTAAATAGTAACAGCCTCAAAGGATGCTAAGTTTTATGAAAGATATTTAATCTGCAGATGGGATTACTATTATTTAGAGGTGAGAGGGTGAGTGATCTAGACTAAATGCCTAAATTTTATGTGATAAAATGTAGACATTACATCAAAAAAAACCCTGGAGCGCCTAAGATGCTTTTTGTTTAAATTTTTATAGCAGTTAGGTTGCTAACTGTCTAATAGTCCAAATCATTTGTACAGTTATAATAAAAAGACAACACATTTTATGTCTGAGTTCTACTGCCTGTCAAAGGGGATCTGGAATGCATATTTAACCTGTAGAGTGTAAACAACTGCATATATGTATTTAGGAGGGGAAAAAATACTGAAATACCAAAATTGCATGTCTTATATTTGTACAATCTTCTCCAACATACAACTGTTGACAAAACATTGCGTAATCACCACCAGAAAGCATATGTTCTTCCTATAAATACTTGATAAATGTAACAGAATTTTAGTATCACAGAATCATCAAGGCTGGAAGAGACCATTTAAATTCGTCCATTCCAACCATCCACCCGGCACTTGCCACTGTAACCCCTGAACCACTAAACTGCGTCAGCCAGCACCAGATCCGGATCCTCTTGCTGCAACCCCAGGGGTGGGGACTCCACCACCTCCCTGGGCAACCCATTCCAATGCCTGAGCACCCTAACAGTGAAAAATCTGGGGGAGGTTGCTTGGAGGATATTGAACAGGGAAGAAACTGAGATAAGAAATTCGTAAATGCTTAGGAACCCTAATTAGTATGCATTAAAAAATTACCAGCTGAGTAATACATTTATGGAAAAATGAATGTCACTATCCTAGCATTTCTGCTAGTTCTTATGTTTTAAATTAAAAAAAAGAAAACATATAAGTTATTAACTTAAACCCAACATATGGAGCTGTAGCACATATAGTAGTAGTCCATAATTCTTTAGAAATATACTTATTTTCTTTTACTATGTCTGAAAGCTTTAGGCCTTGTATATGGACATGTTACACAGAGAGAACTGAGAGAAATATAAAAATTATTCCATCTCGTAAGTTGTCTGATGTTTGTTTACTAAAATCTGGAGTTAGAGTAAACTATTACTCATTCCTGAACAGGTTGACAGTTTCAATTAAGTACCTGACTTAAGATGAACTTCTAAAACCTATGATGCTGAACTTTATATCCATCATACATAAAAAAGGAAAAGTTAAAATCAATTTACTGAAGTAAAATTACTACTACTGAAGTAGTTTCTTCAGACCTAAGTAGTTTTTGAATTCAGATATGACATGATTAAAAAAAATAAAATTGAACATATTTAAAAAAAAATACATAATACCAAATACTGGTATTCTTCCTACAAAAATAATTCAAGTACATTTCTATTAAAAATGTTCACTATTATGAACTATTTATTCTTAAAAATTACTACTGCTTTTTATTAAGTATGAAAAAAGATCCACAGAAATTCCATTAGATAGTTAAAATCTAAGTGAAATGTATGTTTCCAAATAGAATCACAGTTTTTCAATTGTTGCCTAAAAATAACACAAGAAAATTGGTAAATTTTAAAAAGACTGATTTATATTTTTAGTCAGAGCTCCATTTATTGAGCTGAATATGATTCTTAGATAATATCCTCTTTGGTATGTAACTTTCACATGTAATATATGTTAAGCAAACCTTTCTACTGCAAGACTTGTATTGTTTTACTTTATGAAAACACACACATCAGTGCACAGAAGTATACATCTACCCATCCATCCACACATCCATCTGCCCATGTATTAAAGAAATTAATTTGTCAAGCATGTATCCATCTAAAGTGATGAAAATTCTGCACTAAACCAAAGAAAAATAATAAGTATGTGTTCTCTGCTTGAATTAATCATTATTATTCATTGGAAAAAATATAATTCTCAATCTAAACTATACCAATCAAATATACGAAAGATAACATCTGATGTAAGCTGTCATAGACCCAGTGAGTTCAAAATAATGCCTCTACTTTGCACATATTTAGCTTCTAGACTTGTGAATCTTTACAAGTATTTTAATATATGTAAATATTCACTCACTCTATGCACTTTTTAATATGGTCTTGGGATTTGAGCGCTCACAGATTTGTTTATTGTTTTGAGGATTCTAAATCAAATATCTGTTTCTTCCGTGATATAGTTTACCTAATCTAAAATACAATAGTACCCATTTCTCTAAGAAACTCTTGTAATTTCTGTAGTAGATGTAGATTTTCAGGTCCATTTCTTTTCCAAGTCTTAGGTACTAGACTTCTGTAAAAGCATAGTTTTCGCTGCTTTGCTTGAGTTGTCTTTTTAGTCTATCTCTTTTCATTCTGCGACTCTTACATACTTAGCTGGATTTTATAATTTTAGATTTAGGTAAAAGTTAGTGCCTTTCTGGATGTTGGTATAGAATAATTCCTAATCTGATTTTCTGCATTTTTTACTTAAATTTTGTAATTCTAACAACTGACAGAATGTTTCTGCTTGTCAGAAGATTCCTCTTCAGAGATTTCTTCAACTACTGTGGACAAAGGTGAGGTTATTTTTGTACTTTCCACAGGTAAAATCAGCCATAAGAAGTCTCTTGGGGATCATCACAATTTCTTTACTGTAGATGTAACAGTTACAGCCCAGTATAACTCCTCATATAGTAGTTCAATAATTGGGATAAATAAGTGCAGTATCAACAGCGTCCAAATAAGTTTTACACAGCAATTTAGTTGCCATAGCATTAGAATTTTCTGAGTCTTCTACAGAAAGTGTGAAAGCTCATTAAATTTCCTGTATTTTTAAAAGAAGTAGGGGAATAGCTTTAGAATCTTGAAGACTTCACATGTACTTTGTTCTCTTTCTTTCTTAATATGAGGTGAGTTTGATTACAGAATCACAGAATTATAGAACCATTAAGGCAGTAAAGACCCTTAAGATCATCAAGTTCAATGATTCTACTAACACTGCCAACTCTACCACTAAACCGTGTCCCTAAGTGCCATGTCTGCACCTCCAGGGGTGGTGACTCAAAGCACCTTATCTCACTTGTGTGCACGTGGCATGAGCAGTGAGATGTGCACTTAGCTTAAATTAGTGTAATATGAATAAAAAATTATGAGAATTAAGTACTGAAGTTGGCTGTTACAGCAGTTAAAGGCCATGAAGTTGCCTTGTACATATGTAACTCATTAAATTTTAGGTAAAAATTAACTCGTATTCAAAATTGTCCAAGGGAACTCTGAGATGCAAAATACTATTTTAAAATGTCATTAACCATTAGTACTTACATGGAACAGGCAGGAAAATATTCATTATTTTTCAAACTTTTTTTTCTCTCGAATTATATAATCCCTGAGATAAATACCTCGTTGTTTTGTAATTGCATTTGCAACTGATCTGAAGGACTTTTTCAAAAATGTCTTGCAAAAAAGAACATTTTTTTTAGCAATTAACATTATGTATGTGAAATTGAATGTATACATGATTGAGGTATATACAGATTCTGTGTGGAAAAGGTGTTATTAAAGATAAAATTGGTAATCTTTCATTTATGTTGCTGAGTGTAGATTTCAAAATCCTTACAAGAACTCAGCAGATGCCACTGAGTTTTACAGAAAAGTCTGTAAACATATCAGCATGAATTGCAGTATGTTGTATAATTCTAAAAACAAGTTTAGTGTCTGGCATTTCAATGCCTTTTTTCTTTTTATATTTTGTTCTTTTTTTTCCTTCTATTTTCATGTAAATGTGCAACTTTAGACATATTGTGACTTTCTTACATTTATTAATTTTGAAACAATGCAGAAATCCCACTATAAAGAAGTTTAAAATCATGTTTGGGGGCTTATGAAAAAGTGGTATGACAAAATGATACAAGAAATGCTGTTCCACAGGAATCGTGCCAGAGCAACAGACAGAGGACAAAGTTTTGCTTGCAAACTGGTTTCCTAAACTCTTGGGTTTGATAATGTTACTTGTGCTATGGTATAAAAATACTTTGTATGCTTTTATAAATTACTATTCCCATAACAGAAAAATAGTAGAGCCAAGACTTTGATGTCTTTACTGCTGTGAAGGAGATTTCCTAAACCAACTCAAAGGGCCAGAAGACGAAGCCATATAAGTGTTTCATGACTATAAAAGCAGATGGCATAAGGTGTCCCACTTTTTGACTTTGAAAACCTGTTCCCTATGCAGCTGATGGCACGGTGACTGTTCTGTGACATGGTGACTTGTGAGATTCTGAAATTTGCTTTTGTTCTCTGCTGGAAGGAAAACAGAAGTCTTTGTGTAACACTGCGTTCGATTGGTATTCAGGGCAGATACAGGACTTTCAGTGTGAGGTGAGTGCTCTTGTCCCCTTGTATCTGAGGGGTTTTGAATTGTTTTGAATTGAGCAGGCTAAGAACTTGATCCTCAGCCTTCCATGTGTTCGTATTTTAGACATCCAACTCGAGAGTCTTGTTACTTCTCTTTTTCCACTGACACTGTAACTTACCTTAGTGAAACCTTTACCATGGAAAAGTGCATCTCTGGGAAATACACTAGAGATGTTAAAGTTGATATTCAACACAACTGTTCTGGTGAATTCTGGTCTTTGCTTCATTAAAGGAAAAGAAACACTTCTGACTACTTTGGGAGCCTCTTCTTGATTTTCAACTCAAATTCAAACAGAGAAAGGATATACAGATAGATATAAATATAGATGATATAGATATAGATGATATAGATATAGATATAGATATAGATATAGATATAGATATAGATGATAGATATAGATATAGATGATAGACATGGAGATAGAGATAGAGATAGAGATAGATAGAGATAGAGATAGAGATAGATAGAGATATAGATTAGATATAGATATAGATATAGATATAGATATAGATAGTAGCAGAGAAAAATGGATTAATAATTTCACACATGCAAAATTATTTCTCTTTAATTGTCTTTATTAAAGTACACTTCATGTTTCTTTCCTTTATGAGCAGTAGAATGATGTATGGTTTAGTTCTGAAATGATAAATTTTTAATTATATATTGTTTGGTTATATACTTTCCTTATATGCTGGATTTCCTTTGTCACATTTCTTCTGTGGAAAAGCAAAACCTTCAAATGAAGAAGTATCAGTCTTGCCATTCCAAAGAAAATCAATATAATTTTCTAGTTTCTTCTTCTGTGCACTTAGATGTTGTCAAATGTATAATATGCACCTGAAAGACTTTCTGGTGTTAAATTATTGTTTTACTGCAAGCACAATAAAAAACTATATTATGCTTTTATTTAGCAAATTAAAAATGAGAACTTGGAAACTTAATTATAGTGCATTGAAAATGTGAATGATGTGAGGGTTTATCAGTATTTCTGGGATTTTTACTTTTTTTATTTTTTTTAAGAGAAACATACAATAGAACCATTATGTCTGTGTAAAGGCAATGGGGGGGCTGCTTTCCTCACTATGTAAAATCATGCCTAGTGCAAGTGTTTGTTCACCCTGATTTTGAAATACTAGAAAATGAAATGCTAAATCTAAAGAATAATAGCAGAATTCTAAACAAGAAAATACTTCTACCAACCAACAACAATTGGACTTCCACCAATTAGGTTAATTGTGTTAAATACTCAGTTTAGGAGCTGGTTTTTTTTCTCTGTCTTTTTACCCAATTTGCCCAATTTACCCAGTACTGCCCTTTGTAACACCATATAGTAATGGAAAGCTACTTTGAGGTAAGGAAAAAAATTCTGACCTTGTGCTAAAACAAATTTAGGTTGTCCTAAGCCAGTATATAAAAGTACTTATATGGCATTTTGAAATAAAAACAAATAATATTTTAATTTTCTTGCTCTACAACTCATAAAAAATGAGATTGCTTATTTTATATATACAATGGGAGATGGCAGTACTGCTACACAAAATAATAAAAATACAGAGAGGCAAATTGGATATTTATTCTTGCAGAGTAGGAACAGAGTACTCTCAAAGGAAATGAAAAGCAATTAATGTAAAATTTATAAAATAAAAAAGAATTTTGCTTGTTTCTTGTTTTTCACAAAATGTCTAATCAGGCTTTGGGAGTAATTTGATCACGTAAACCACTATCAATATCAGTCTTTTTTTTTTTTTTAAGTGTTTATGACAGTGCTGAAAATTCTTACATAAGGTATGATAAATTTCTGACCCTACTTTTTTACCTTAAAACATTGAAAAAATAGTAATTTTAGACAATAATGAGAAATTCCTGTTTGGTTTTTTTTCTAGTTTTGTTTTATATCATATCACAGACAACCAGATTAGTTGGCTATTTTTCTTCTCTAATATATTTTTTCTTATGGTGTTATAAAAAGTTCTTATTTTCCTTTCCTTTTTAGCATTGAGTTTCCAGAAAACAACACAATAGTTTATTGAAACTATTTTAGCATAATCTGAATTCAATGGGAACATAGTGAAACAAAATCAAAATTTTTTATTTCCTTTCACTTAATAAAACTGACCATTACAAATTCCTGTGACTTTAGTAAAAGATGTATTAGGAAAAGAACAATTTGCATATTCATTAGAGAAACCAAACAGGCCTATTTCAGCATTTTTACTGTAAAAAATTTAATCCAGACTAGATCATCAAGATTGGTATGTTTTGTTTTGTAGTTTTTGTAATATTTCTGAAAGAAAAACACTGCAATTAATCAGAAAATCAAAAGACTGTAACAATATGTTTCCTAGTCCAAGTTTATTGGACAATTAGTGTGATTTGTCTTTTTCATTTTTCACAAGTCATGTTGATACACAAAAAATGTATTACAATCATGGCTTGAATTTTTAAGACTTCAGTCAAGAAATTATTTTCCACAGTGCCTTTTATATTACAAAAATTTCTTAGGCATTCAAAGGAATTACTAATATCTTTTGTATTTCTGATGATAAAAGCTGTAAACATGGGGCTTGAGTTCCCTTTTCTTTGCCTGGGTCTCACAAAAGACTACTCATGGATGTCAGCAAATCACAGATAAGACTAGTTCATAGAAAAATAGGTTTAGAGGGGACTGTAAGTTGCTACACAGCCCCTCTCCATATCACAATTTGAGTAAAAGATAACTTTTCTTATCATACACTCATACAAATCTTCATTCATGGAGAGTCATGGCCTTTTCAGGCAATTTATTCGAGCAGGTTTTGGAGTAGTGAGCTTAGCTGGGCTCAGAGACATTTTTATATGTTAAATCTGAAGTGCTTCTCCACTGGCTTACCTATGAAATCTCAGACATAACCAGCTCTGAGGGCAGCACTGTGACAGGGAAATACTATTCAGCTGGTTTCCTGGCTTCCATAGCTGTGAGAAGCCTCAGAGATCTTTGCATGTCAGTCTGAAAAATAACCATGATCACAGATATATTTTAAGTATCTACTTTCCTAATTTCTATTTTTTGAGTGCAACTTCTGCTTTTAATTGTACAATCCATGTGCTTTGGTAAAGTAAAAAGTGTTGGTTGCATTTTTTTTTTTCTGGCATTAACAATGCATTGCCCATACTTTAGAAATAGTGATTTATTTCACTGTAATATTAAAACAAAATCCTTTGATAATAACAATCCTTTGATAATTTTATTGATCAAGTATTCCATAAAGCTGCAATTTTCATCAGAGGTTGATAGTAACACATGCCAGAAAAAGGCAAGAAATGTTGTCTTACAGTCATTCTCCAAGGCTTGTTTGGCAAAGGTCAAGCAAAGGGGACACAACTCAATATTTTCATCTCATTACCTTTGTTCCAGCCACAACATTTGTCCTCTCATTTCAACACATGAGATTACAAGAAGCTACCAGATACATTTTTATCATATATTTTTGTGTCTGACAGTGGCTTGAAATCTTGTGAAATGGTTACAGGAGCACCGATAATTCTCACATTTGCCATCATCTTTTAGATCAGGTGGTTTCTGAGCTGGTATTTCAATGCAACATTAAACGATAATTTTTAAATTACAATAAAGTAATTTTTATATATGTATTTTTATCCTTTATATTTTATGGTGATTTTGTCAGTCAGGTGTGAATAAAGGGTCTCTTTTTTTCTTTTAAAATGTCCCCCTTCCTCAGGATATTCTTAGAGAATAAATAGGTACTCCCTATTCAGTATTTTATTTTACTTAAAAGTATCTAATGAATTTAATGAAAAGCTCAATTTGCAGGTGACGATTACTCTCTTTGATAAAAGAGATTAGGAGCATTATTTCAAAGACGAGAATTTTTTTATTTTTTTCCTTTTCTCCTTTTTGATACTTGACTTTTTTTTTTTTTTTAATAGAAAGAGAAAATACCTATTAAATTTTATGAATACTGAGTGGACAGTCTAGGTAGTTCATATTTGGATAAGTTTATTGTTTGTGCAGTGTTTCCTGAGAGTGACATTTATAGCCATCAGCAGTTAAATTCCACTTTCAAGCCAAACTGAGTGTCAGTAATTGGTGTACCATACTGCCATGTAGTCGTTCGTAAAGCAGAGCTGGCTAAAAAGCAGCATTACACTTTCCAGATTTTTTTTTTAAGGGTTTTTGTTCTGAATCAGCCTAAAATGAACAAATAAGAAAAAAATCTAGAATTTTCTGTGAGCTGGAAGCTTACCAAACTTTGCAGCTGCTCAGAGAAATTAGCTCTGAGCTGGTACTGGCAAAAATGCAAAACCTGTCAAACTGCATGTACGGATTGTAAGATGCAGTGTTGAGTCCCTTCTCATAATTGCTGTGTGCATTTCTAGAGTTCTACCTTGGCCTTTCTCCTTTTTCTTGACTTCACATGCCAGACAGTTAGTTGGTGATGTGTTAATGTGTTAACCAGCTGCTCCTTGCACATGGGTCAAGAGATGGACAAGAAACCAGGGCTTTGCACAACAGCTGGGGCAGTGCATTTCAGGGAAACGTTTATGCTGAAAAGAACCCTGTAGAAGACATATTATTTGGTTACCATGTGTCTTTTAAAAACCTCTCATGTAACCCCATGTGGCTCTCCAGTTTTTCTACATCACCTGCTATTCTAATTGTTTTCTCAAACATAACTTGATACAGCATATGAGGATATGCTATGGAAAATTAAATTTAACTAGCTGAAAATACATATTTAACTGAGGAGGTGAGGGTAGTCTCCATTTTGAGTTATTCTCATCTGTTGTACTAAACTTTGAAATGAAGGTGGGAATAGTTTCTGGGGCTGAGGTATTCTCACTGTGATAAGCAAGAAATTAATATTTTCCAGTCAAATTTTGTTTCCTTAGAAAACATATGAATATCTGCACTGCTGAAATTTAAACATATCTAAAGGAAGAAGATGCTAATAGTGTCAGTGTTACATGTAGAATGATGACAATCTGTCCTGAGGCAGAGTCAGTATTGTTCAGAGATTTTGGAACTGCAGGGAAAAGACAAGCAGCATCCGTAAGATGGCAAAATCTGACATATATGATATGTACACATCTTGATCCTACAATTAAAATTAATTATATTATTTTATGGGTTTTAACTGAAGAAATATTTAGAAAGCTATCTTTAGGAGCACTTTTTTCAAGAAAATATAATGGCTAAGGGAACTAAAATTTAGGAACTAAGAGCCACAAAACTAGACATGACCTAAAAACCACAGTGAACTTATTAATGTAAAAGAAATGGAGTAGAAGTCAAGCCTGGCTTCATGGGAAAAGAAGGAGGAGAAAAACACAATGAAACACATCAGACAGCCTGAGGTAGCCTGGTGGGGTGATCTGAATGAAAGGGGAGAAAAAATTGAGCTTGATACAAAGGGCAGAGGAAGCACAGAAGGAGCTAAGGGAAAGAAAGAACAACAAAAGGCATGAAAGCACTTTCCTTTATTCTGTTAAACCATGGTTTATAGATTTTCCTAAAAGTTAGTATTGGCTTCAGAGCTGAAAAATACACAGTAGTTAACTGGCAAATTAAAACATGTAAGAGATTTCATTTCTGTATTGCTCAAGTTTTCTCTTCTATTATACAAATTTTAACACATGGCGTGTTTAAAATCTAGTGGGAAAATGAAACCCACTCAAAATGTCCCCACACCCACAGTATCCTTCTGATAGTGGAGGAAACACTGTACAGGAGAAACTGTAAGATGGAATAACAATTTATGGAAAAATCACAATAACCAAATCAATAGTAATGAAAGAGATTGTTTTACCCCCAAAAGAATATTCACCATTCAACAAAGGAAAACATTTCCCAAAGACAGCTCCAGGTGTGGTTTTCCCAGACAAAGGCAAAATAGCAACTGGCTTCAGGCTAAGCCATGTTGTATATAAGCAGAGGCAGTTAGCCAGGGAAGCTCATGATTTAACTTCCCCAGTCCCCAGGCCAAGCACAATGGAAATACAGGGACAAGACAAAACTTGGTGGGACCTGACAGGGCTCTGAAACACGTCAGAGGAATCTTTCCTGGGCCTGACATTACAGGAGTGGGACTGGAGCATTTGCCAGTTCCACTGCAGCTTGGGGTCCACCTGCAGCTCTGCTGTGATCCCCACAGCTGCAGCTTGGGGTGCACATGGAAAGACTGGGCTCTGCTCCTCGCCCTCTCTCTCTTTTCTTTTTTCTCAGAGCAGTGTCTTGGGCCAATACTGTGCTCTCTGGATCACCTATCTATGGGTCTGCTTTCAAAATGAGTCCCATTGTCCAACTTTGGGGGTTTTTGGGTGATGGATTTGCTTTTCAAGCAAAAGCTGTTCAAGGCCCAGGATGGTGTTAGAGGCAGTGGTATGAGGCACAGGGTCTGAGTCTCCAGCCATCCCATAGTTGTTTCCACTGTCAGCAAGTAATGCCTGCCTTGGCAGGTTTGCAGGACTGTGAGATAATCAGTTTTGCAGGTCTCCCCATATTTATTCATTGTATTCATTCAACCATTGTCCCCCAAATCAAAGGGGCTTCACACACATGCTTGATTGCAACTCAAATTCCACAATTATGAATAATCTGGGAGATAGCATTCATGGTGAAATCCATCCCTCAATCATGAGCCCATCTGTATATTGCACCTCTTCCCTGATGACCTGAGGCCTTATGGGCCCACCAGGCAGAAATAACTCACCCTCGTGTTGCCAGTCCAGGTCCACCTGAGACACTTTATTCTTGGCAGCTTGATCCCCCTGTCCATTGTTGCAGTGCCCTTCAGGAACCCAACTCTTGGGCACTGTACATGTGCATCCACGTGATGTACTTTCACAGTCAACTTCTCTATCCAGGCAGGGATGTCTTGCCACAATTCAACAGCCCAGATGGCTTTTCCTCTGCTGCCAACTGGCCTTTTTCCATCAGTCCAGGCAAACTTAGAGAGCATTTGCTACCATCCATGAGTCAGTGTAGAGGTAGAGTGTTGGCCATTTTTCTCATTCAGCAATATCTAAAGCCAGCTGGATGGCTTTCAGCTCTGTGACCTGACTGGACCCACCTTGTGCCCCAGTAGCTTCTGAAACTCACCACGTAGGACTCCACGCAGCAGTTTTTAATTTTTTATTTTTCCCTGTGATGTGGCAGAAACTGTCAGTGAAGAGAGCATGTTGCTTTGATTTTCAGGTAACTTATTATACGGTGGGGTCTCCTCAGCATGTGTCACTTGCTCCTCATCCTCTTCTGGTGGTAGTATAAAATTTTCATCTTCAGGCCAATTCATGATGATCTCCAAGAGCCCTGGGTGACTAGGAATTCCTATTTGAGCTCACTTTGTGATCAGAGGGATCCCCTTTCTCCACATGGCATGATGGCATAATATGTATAAGCAACTTTTCCCTGACAGTCAAGGTGCCAGGGGGAGCTTTGCTTTCATGCCGATCACTTCTGAAGGAGCTCACATTCCTTCATAAGGTGATAAGAACTCTTTTTCAGTTGGGTATTAATAGGCCTCATATCCTTTGTATCCCAAACTCCAGAACCCCAGTGGCTGTCCTCAAGTCTCCCTGGGTAGTTTATGCTAGAGTCTCAGGAAGGACCATTCTCCCCTGCTCTGGTGTACAGCACTTTCCATCATATCATATTCTGACATGGGTTACTGTGTGGACAATCTCCTGTTTAATTTGTTCAAAAGCTTGTTGTTTTTTGGGACCCCACTTGAAATAATTCTCTTCTGTTTCACAAGGTAGAGGCTTACAATCTGTCAGTTCTCTGGGACAGGCATTCTCTAAAACCCCATAGTGTCTAGGAAAACTTGTATTCTTTCTTGCAGTTGGTGGGAACATAACTGCTATTTTTTTAACTACATCCACTGGAATCTGATGACATCCATCTTGCCATTTAACTGCTAAAAAACTAAATTATCTGAGAAGATCCCTTAAGCTTACTTTGTTTTATGACAGAACAGCTTTCAGGAGGATCTAGATTATCTTCTCTCTTTTCTCAGAGCCTTCTTCTGCTGTGTTTCCCCATACAATTATGTCATCATCACAATGAAAGTGTTCCAGAGCCTCACCCTTTCCCATTGCAGTCTGGATCCATGGCAAATAGTGGGGCTGAATTTCCATCCCTGGGGCAGCTGGTTCCAGGTGTACTGCACCCCTTCCAGGTAAAGTCAAACTGTAGCCTTCACTCTGCTGATAGAATGGAGAAGAATGAATTGTGAATATCAATGGTGACACCACTTTTCTGCCTTGAACTCTGGTTTTTCCTGAGGCTTTGACATGTCCAGCACAGCAGCATTCAGTGATTGTGATACTTCATTCAGATCACAAAAGTCCACTGTCAATCTCCACTCTCCAATGGACTTAAACACTCGCCATATCAGACTAGTAAAGGGTAAATGAGTCTTGCTGGCCACTCCCAGGTCCCTATAACTATGACAAACTTCAGCTATTAAATATTTCTTAATACATCTACCTTGAACTTTTCTATTCTGATACCGTATTTTAAAAACTATATGCAATAACTAGTCCCATTTCTGATATGCCAGACTGAAACTCTCATCTTTCAAAATGCAATCTTGCACCTTAAATGTCCTTAATGCCTCCCTTATTATCCATTCATTGGTCTTGACAGAAAGTTTTGGATGAAAGTAGTTTGATAGTAGACTGACACAATAATTCTACTTACTATTTTTTCTTTCATATCAAATGTGGCCTATGTTGAAATTCAGAAATGTTATTCCAGAAAGATTTATTAAAGTAAACTCTGAAGAATTTTTGTTGTAGGTCTGGGATATACCACAGTGCTCTTAAATATTACAGAGACAAAAAGCATACACAAAGAAATCAGTAATCTTGTCCTATTGTTCAGCTATCTGACTTGAACCTGATTCTGATAGAAAATATTTTTTTCTGTTCTAAAATATTCTATTAACTTCTGAGTGCTTGCTTCAAAATCTCTATCATTCCCTGTTTTTTTTTTTTTTTTTTTTTGCTGAGGTAGCAAAAAATATCCATGAAGTTTGACCACCTAAAGAACAACAACAAGGCGTCTAAGAGGCATCCATAATTTCCAAGTCAGTTGTATACAATTTAGAATGATCAGTTTTGCAGCTCAAATCAGTCCAACAGATACTGCATGCCCAGAATAGTTAAACATGAACAAGATACACTTTTGAAAATTATTTCTGCATCATACAAAACAGTCAACCTTTTTGCATAATCAGAAATAAGATTTTGGCATTGCCTCATGGAGCTTTATTCTGAAATACAGAGTCTAAGTCCACTTGTTACAGATTCAAAGCATTATAAATATCAGACCCTACTTAAAATTGCAGTCATTACTTTTATCCTCATGCCTATTATGCCCTGTAGCTTTGATCTCTGTTTGCTGTTTTGATCCTGGACAAAACATCAATCTTTGGGTTGAAGGTACACTAAAAACTGATGAAATCCACTCACTTGCAATTCCTTTAGACTTCTGCAGTGATAATAGGGATAATGGCAATCTGTTATCACTATATTTTCTGTATAGCTGCTTTTAATCAGTACTTCAATGTGTCTTTGGTAAATAGGATTACCTACTAAAAACAGTATAAAATAATCCATATGAAAAAAACCAACCAAACAAACAAAACCAAACCCAAGACAAAAAACCCAAACCCCAACAACAACAAACACTCTGAACAAGAACAATGGGATTTATTCTCAATAATTCTTATGTCTACATTCTACAGCCTTCATCTCTGTTTGGTTCTTCCCATTGCTCCTGTTTTGGGAAGAAAATACTAGAAGTAGGTAGGTTTTAAAAGCTTATTATAGTTTCAAAAATATCAACAAAATCCTGTTTCTTTTTACATAAGAAGAATCAAACATCTGGAGACTATTTCTTTGCTCAGACTCCAAGATATGTTCTTGCCAGCACTTATCCCAAAGATCTTTCCTCAGGATATTATTAAAATCCACATGTGCTCATATCCAGCATGTCTATCAATGTGTGTCCTTTGTTTTTGTGTCATTATTTTTACAAACAGGGACATTTTCAGCAGATAGCATTCAGAATTTCAAAGCTAACCAGCACTTCCATTCCTTTCCCCTCTGGTTTTAGCCTCAGTGACAGGCAGTCAGTATTCTCACCAGTTTCAATATATAAAACCCAGCTTCAAGCATCAAAGAAAGAAAATAAATTTATATATGCAGGTTGCTTTCTATGAGGAAAATATTAACAAGAATGAATGATAAATGGTCATATATTTAGCAGAACAAGAGAGATAATGTCAAAATAAATAACTGCAGTCTTTTAGTTTAGTTTAAGAGATACAGTCAAACTTAAGGTAATTGCAGTCAGTTGAGAGACAAATTACAACCATTTCCTGAAAACACAAATTTTCTTTCACAGATAAGAAACTATAAGAAGAGGAAATGCAGAGTTTTCTCTCTGAAAATACTCTTCAAGAACAGTTGCAAAATAAACTCCTTATCAATTTTACTTAGAAAAAAATATTAGGGTGGAGCATGGCTAGAAACACATAAAAAAGAACAGAGATATTTTATGAAGCTCAGTTTGTAAACAGCTGTTAATCATCTGCCCCTACAGGAACAATCTAAGCCTATTTCTCAATTCACTCTAGTGAGATTTTTTTGAAGGGTGTTGAAAAACCTTTCCTAAATCAGGTTCCACACTGTTGCAGCAATATATAGAGCAGCAAGAAGAGACAGGAATGGAGTGATCCTTTCAACAGCATATAAATTCAGAAATACCTGCTCCTTTAATCTGGAGTTATAGATGATGCAACTTTCAAGTGGAATATTTAATTCTAGTGCCTAGGTATAACATATATATATAAAATAAATTCTGAACATAACATGGCCACCAGAGTCTAACAGATGTCTTTGCTGTGTCTTTTCTTTCTTCAGACTTCTAACTTACAGACATAAAATCACAATATGAAAAATAATAAATTTTAAAGGAAATATTAGTAATAATAGTAATAATAGTAATAATAGTAATAATAGTAATAATAATCCACCCTACAACAACAACAATAATAATAACCCCAAACTAACCTCTCTACCATGAAAAATTATTGACAGTTTGGGTCTCTATCTGCTGCCTTATTCTCTTTTGTTTTGTTCAACCATGCATGCATGGTAATGCAATCTGGAGGACCTTGACAGTAGTGATGCACTCAAGACCATCCTAATCTTAATATGGTCTGAATAAATTGAACTTGATCCAAAGTTACACTATAAGAAATTGTTGTTACTCTGGTCTTAACATTACCTACTGAAGACTATCCATCAAGCAGCAAGGAATAGCCAGAATCAAGCTCTTAATTGATATCTAAAACACTGGAAAACGGAAGTAACTGAAGCTTCAATTTCAAACAGTTCTAATTAGGAAAGAAAAAATGTTTTGTTCTTGATAAATTGAAAATCCATTTCTCTTGATGTGATGTCCTTGACTTTTCTTTCTGTATAGGTATAAATATGTAGGATGAACAACACCATATTCACCAGAACTGTTTATTAATTTTAGTTTACAATCAAAGGAGAAATTGGAGAAAGCACTGCCTTTGAGAGGGAGCTAAACAGAACAAATGCATTTTCCTACCTAATTTTATTTTTAGACTCTCCACTACTACAGGGATATCTCTGCAAGACTTTGAAGATTTTGTGGTCTTTCTGTTTATTTCTCTCCAGAAAAGTGTCTGAAAGTAGCTTCAGTCCTTGTTCTTGCAACAGGTGAAATGTTTCTTTCACAGTGATGGGAGTCATCTAAAAATGTCATTGTTATAACATGAGTTTGAACTGTAAAGGTCCTTCCTGCAGGAAAAAAAAAAAAAAAAAA
>VXBR01006364.1:481999-493004 GCA_013400215.1 Cisticola juncidis | reverse complement strand
AAAAAAAAAGCAAAAAAAAAGCTTTTGACCAGGAGGGAGAACATAGAAGGATTAAAATGGTCCTAGAGGCAAACTCAGTGATTCAGAAGTCAGAGGGCTGTGACTGGAGACAGGTACATTTTGGAATGCACCTGTCTGTGCAGGTAGGTGTGTGAGGATTCACAGATGTTTAAACATACTTGTTTCCTTTACATGTCCAGTAAGGTGTTGGTGAAAGAGAATTTAATAATTTCTACACTCAGTGACTTATTCTTTGTCCTTCATATGTGCCACATATACGATTCTATTGTTTCTTAGTATTCAGCGCTGGAGGAAAATGCATTCATTCATCATTATAAGTTATTTTGTTCATTCTATTCTGTTCAAATCACAGATATTATTCACTGTATTAATTTAGTCAGTGCAGGTTTTACTTTATTTTTGACCCACACTCTTAATCTGGCAGTGGTACCTGCTTTTACAGTAAAAATGTAGACACAAGATACAGAACACAGAAGAGAGGCAGGCAAAGGAAAATAATAGAGGAAAATTAAGAAACCATGCCAAGATTCTTCAAATTATAACACATAGAGTTAAGAAATGCCTTGAGACGTTCTCAACAAATAGCAATCATATTTCATTTTATTTCATGTCAGTGAGGGAGCCCAAGCCTGAAAGTGGAACACATATATTTTGTCAGAAAAACACATCTGATATCTTGACTAAGAACATAAACAAATTTTTCACTGCTTAGCATTTGCTGCTAGACATATAGTAGACATAGTCTCTGTGGTTTACAGATTTTTTTTCTTTCAAATGAATTGTCTTTAAACAGATTTTTTCACTCCTCTCAACTTCTTTCCTTTACAAATAATTCTATTTTTTCAAATGAATTGTCTGAAGAGGTTATACCATTATGTATTTTTACAGTAGGCGTTAAAGATTTTGCAACAATCTCTTTTGTTATTATCACACTGCATAAAGCCCTGAAAAAAATTAATGAGCATGTGCCTGTTATTTCTGTAGAGTCAATGGCAAACTGAACACCTACAAAAATTTCACCTGAACTGAAAGAGAATCTGAAGAGAGTATGTGAGCAGTGATGGGCCATGATCAGGAGGAATAAAAGCAGCCTGTGGCTGACCTCCATCACAGAAAATATTAAGATATAGTCTTTCTTATGATTCATGTTATAATAAAAAATGTGTTCAACACACACATTTTCTGTTTTTTAAAATAAAAAAACCCCACAGAAATACTCCAAAGCCAAGAAAATAAAATGCAAATGCAATGAGCTTTGAAAGGGTTTTTGCAGATGAAAGAAAATTCTGCTAAAAATGGTGTTTAGAAATCCAGACTTTAATTTATCATTTCCTATCCAAACACAGGGTGTTGAGGCAGCATTAAGTTTGGCATTTGAAGAAGATAACTATCTTGTTCATAGTAATAAGAAAGAAGCAGTTAACATATAAGAAAATTCTGTTACTGTGGAAGGAATGAAATATCCTAAAATGGTCCTTATAACAATTAAATTATAATTTACCAAGTGGACCTTTGAAATAAGAAATGATCATGTGTCTTAGCTATGGTAATTTCCTATGAAACAAAAAGAAAACAAAGACCAAAACAGAAATTCTGAATTTTTATGTTGAAAATAACACATTATGTGGGAAAAAGGTTAATGATATGCATGGGGAGGTTGCATAAGCTGTTATCAGCAGTTGGTCATGGATAGAACCTGTATAGCATGAAATGTTTATCTTAAACCAGAGGAAGACAAGGCTATAATATAAGAATATGGAGAGTTTTATTTCCTTTGAAATAATCTGTTTAGATATTTGTGGGAAGTTCAGAAGAGTATGTGTTTTAAGATAACTTGTAGTCAGTATGTCTAAAGCTTAATATATAAAGCTGTTCATAGATTTTTCTACTTAAATGCTCTTTTGCTTGAAGGTGCAGGTTTTCTTCTTATTTTTGAGGCAAATAAAATCTGAAACAGTGATATAAAATATGAGAATTTTGGATAGTGTTCACAAACATCTCTCTCCTAATTGTGTTAAGTATTTCCCTCAGCCTATTTGATTTTCAGATTTTTTTTTTCTTTTAGCACTGGAAAAATGGAAACATCCTGTGGAATTTTTGACAGACTTGATTTCCTTAGTCTTCTCTTTGAGTGGATCTTTCTGAACATAATTTAGTAGATTATGATTTTAAATCTCAAAGGCAAGCATAAAGAACTTGTGCATAAATAAAATTGAACTAAGTATTTTCTGGTTTTCATATGAAGACGTCTGAAAGTCTCTGAAGCCTTTACAAGAGCTATATTTAATTCAAGCACTAAGTGCTTATTTGAATGTTTAAAAAGAGGTTATAAATAAGTTTAAGTAGTTTAGTGGTGCACATTTTTCTTAGAAAACATATTTTAAAAAGTATTTTATTGACTTCAGTAAGTGTGAAATGATTGAAGCTATAATGAACAGTTTATGCTTGAGTGTACAAGGACCCTAGGTACTTATAAATGACAGGTCTACAGAATACCTATGAATGAAAATGACCCCAGGTAACTGAACACTGCTTTTGCAGCAGGTATATACACAGCCAAATAATGAAATGAAACCCATAGAGGACTCTCAAGATATTTGACATGAAGTAATTTATGATTACTGCTGGAGTAAAGAAAGTGACATTCAGATTTCCTACAGATGTTACCTGCTACAACAAAACTTGTATCTACAGCAAGGCAATGCAATGCTACCTTTAATGTATAACATATAAAATGTACATGGTGTTTAAAATTAGGTATGTACAGCTATGAGAATATTAGGCTATCTACTAGGTTCATAAGTTTATCTGACACAGAGCACAGTACTATATAACACAAACCCTTTTTTCTACTATAAATATTCAGACACACTGATAAGTAGTCAAGACTCATTCATGTGACCTGACATCAGATGGATTGTTTTTCAGAGACTGTGTTATATATGTGTGCTCAACATGTCAGCCTGCTAGGCAGACTCACTACTATGAGAATGATTACATTTTCTTTTTAATAACTCAGCATTGTTACATTGTCCAAAGGCAGAAAAAATTCTCTCCCAAAAAATGGCTCTGAACAGAATATAGAAAAGAAAAAGCCTTCCCTTTAGGCTTTACCTATCTAGATTTCTCTACTCTTTTCCCATTATGAGAATTCTTTCATACTTTCTCTTTTTTAGACTGAACATAGTGCTGATTGTCACTCTCACTGGACTCCTTGCTGCGACTGTGTAGCAGCAGAGATCACAGGCAGTGATCTCAGATAAATGAGTACTAATGCCCAGATTCAGGCTCGACAACCCAGGTCAGTATGCTGGCAGAAGACCTACAACTTGAAAGTCTTTGAGCCCACAGAGAACTGCAGGGAATTCCCTGAGAATCAAATAGTTGTATACAACTGGATCAAGGACACAGCCATAATGAGACAATTCAGCCACTGAGTGTTCTACACTTACACACTTCTTTTTCTTTTTTTTTTTTTTTTTTTTTTTTTTTTTTTTTTCCTTTTTTTTTCTCAAAAGAAACATTTTTCTTTTTTTTCTGTTTTCATTTAAATTCTCTAATCACAAGCTCTTCAATACACCAAGTGTTGAGGCTGCCAAAGTCTCAGATTTCTTTTCTAAATGTGATATAAGTGCATGATGCAGAATGTGTCATGCATAGAAACATATGGCCTTGCTAATATAAAAGCTGTTGCTGTTCCTTTCAGCATCTTGCAGGGACCTCTGTTTGCTTACTGCTCCAGAGCCCAGCTGTTCACAGAATGGTCACTGGGAAACGATTCTGGGGTCCTTCTAATCTCTTTCTAGACCCCAAAGTATTCAGTCACTAGATCACTTCTGTGCTGGCATCATCACTCAGGCTTCTTTGTTTAGGCAGTATGAGAAGTATAAGATGAAGCAAAACCATGTGAAACTAATCCAACTCCCTTCTTGCTGACTGGGCAGCCACCCATTACACAGTAGGCACAGAGGAGTTCAAGTTATCTAATGCTCTCCATGTATTAGACAGGGTTATTTTTATTGTGCCTATGTATTATTAACCTTCCACCTGGCATTTATAGGATATTTATGCTCTAAGTGGTTGCACTTGTTAATCAGCTATTACAGCTGCCAGGATGCAGCAGGAGCAGGCAGCTTCTGCCAAGGTAAATGATGGGGTGGCAGGAAGTGGCAGCAGTGCAGGGGACACATGGGATGGACACAGGGAAGGAGGTCTGCAGTGATCATTTAGTTCATCCAAGAGTCCAGAACATCAGGTAGACCCATAGTAATGAGGCAAGTCCAACATCAAGCTAAAAAGTCATAAAGTCACCTGCAAGCTGGGCTCTGGGTCAGAGTCAAGGAGGCTCAGGGCTGGGATACCAGAGAAAATCAAGGATGGGAGCCCCAGGTTAAAAGCCTCTCCCAGGTGCAGTGGGTTAAGTCACTGCTGGGGTTTCTAACAGCCAGAAAGAAGCATTATCAAAGTTTTCCCTGAGTCCAAGCAGCTGAACCCTGGGGGGTGTAGAGAAGGCACTCAGGGCCTTGAAAACATCAAATGCTTTCAAGATCTGGATATAACAGAGCATTAAAGTAGATCAGATATAAGTAGGTCAACCATGCTTGGCTCTTTTTTCCTAGTTGTGCATGTGCCTTGTATTTGGCAGGCCACTGAGCTGCAGCCTTCCTCTTTCCTTTTTACTCCAGTAACAGCTAAACCTAAATTTGTTTGCAGGCTTACAGTAGTGTTCTTTACACACTACTGTCATTGCTGATAAGTCACTTAAGACTCACATCCACCTGTAAATGTGTTGTTTTCTTCCTTCCATGACAAAGTGTAAGTCAGTGTTTCTTCAGAAAACAGGAATAGACAGGTAAGGGAAAGGAATGAGTATGTGCATGTGCACACGTTTGTGGTTATGTGGGCACATGCATTTTACTTTATTTTCCTATTTTTCCTATTACTTTAAATTCCTCAGTATTTTTTTTTTTTTATCTGAGGAACTGAACTTCCATAAGAGTGTAAGCTGTGTTGGTACCACTAAGTTATTGTGCTGACATCAGAATCTTTATCATATGCACAATTTTTACAATTTATAATTAATGGTAGTACTTATTCTTCATTTTGAATTTATTCAGTATGTGTTTAAGTCTTTCTGAAGAACTCTCTCACTTTTTTTCTATTTTTTGTTCTTCAAAGGAAACCAAAGCTGTCTTATACTGGATTTCTGTAAAGAGTTCTCCATAGTCTGTGGGTGTTCACCTCCACGGGGTCACCTGTTGCAATGCAGGGAGGCAGCAAGGGCAAGGCCTGATGAGAGGAGCTCTTGGTAAAAGAGGTGTCCAAAACTGGGGCATGAAGATTCACTTGTTTTCTCTTCAGCTTCTGAATACACTCCCATATTTAATTTCTTATCAAGGCTGGACACAAACCCTTTGATGGAAGAGGAAAGAAGACTGAGGGTACACAGGATATATTTCTACATCCACAGATTAGATCAAAGCATCATGGAGTAACAGTTCAGTTGTCTGCAGAAATTGATGTATATTTTGTTTTTACTTTCCCTTAGCTACCAAAATTAAGAGTTGTACTACTTTCCTTTGTTTTTACCTTGCTTGCTTCTTCATTCAGATTCTATTGTGAAATTTAAATGAAAAAAAATACTATCAAAGACACTTAATGCTTATTTATAACTCAAGTAAACGTCATAAACTCTGGAATTTTCTTTGGTTTGGGCTTTTTTTTTAAAATACTTTTATGTTTGGATATTTAAAAGAATGAGCAGAATCTTTGTATAAGTATTGACATAAAGTAGATGGGGGGATGCACAGATAAATATTGTTTCATAATTAGATTTGAAGTTTACGACAGCCAAATAAATGAGGAAGACTGTCATAGAGGAAAGCCTGAGCAAAATAAATTATTCTTTGAGAAGGTAGAATCAAATTATCAATGGAAATTGGGAGCATCTCTTTAGATAAACATGGGGTTGGAGAACAGAGAAGAAATTTCAAGTGCGTGGATTAGAAAAGATACTAAGGCCTAGAACTATACTAAAGTTAGTGGACCAATGGATGTTGACATAAGACAGAAAAAACAAGAATGATTTTTGAGGGTAGCTCAAAAACAAACATCTTCTAAAGCAAATATTGGGGAGAAGCTGAGAAAAGAAAGGGTGAATCAGAAGACTCAATCTCTCTTTACATCTGTGTGCAATAACGACAGAAACTGGAGCTCAGAAAGAAATCATATCTTCAGTGTTGTGGACCTGTCTGAGGACTTAGCAATGGTTGTTGTTTACAGTCTTTGCCTTGCCAAGGGTCCTCCCAATATAACTATTTTAAAATGGTCAATTTGAAAAACATGTGATGCTACTTTATAGGACCCAAGGCAGTGAGATAAGGGGAACTAAATTATTATGAATCAGAAAATCTGCTGGTTTTGCACTTAATGTCTTATCTATTCTTAGCAATTACAGAACATTCCATTTTAAAAATACTATGTTTCTCTATTATTATGCTAATTATCCTTCTTTCCTTGAAGTACCTGGGATAACATATTTGGCTTAATTTTTGTTCCTTGTTTAATATTGTAAGCTAAAATTCTTAAGAATAAATAAATCTATAAACATACATTAACCCGACCTTTTTAAAAAGTGAGATCTACTACACAGATAACTCCTTGGCTAAAATAAGGGCAGCTTCTCACCATAGAGATCTTGAAATATTAAAAACCCTATCAAAAAGGAACTGCAATCTAATTGACATGCTCTATAATTGAAGTGCAGTTATGTATCAGTGGATAAATGAAGCTTAAAAAATAATCAAGCCAACAATAAGTGAGAAAAAAAATTCCATTTGCATTGCTTGGAAGAGTAAATCTCTGCTGATAATGGCTTGTGTAACAGAAGGTTCAAGGTGTCAGAATGAGGAGAACTTGGTGCCTGCTAAACATGCGCAGGGATAGCTTATTTTCCCAAGATGTCTGTCAGAGTTTGAATCTCTGGAGACTGAAATTTTAAATTAGATATTTACTCTGTGTGGTCCTTCCTTTACTACTGCTGACATTGGATTGGTACATTAAGAATTCCCATGGCAGCAGCAGGAATTTTTGGATGCAGGGATGAAATCCACTGCACTATACTGTCAGGTTCCAAACCTAAAAATGTCTCTTGATAGTGCTGCTTTTTAAGAAGGAATGGTTAGGTGTAAAAACCTGGCTGAAAGGGAGTCTCTTTTATGTTCCTGGGTATGCTACAAATGACATATTTAATATAGTACTAAAACATGTCCCAAGTGAAGAAAAGAAAAAGAAGAATACTGTGGAGAACTTTATTTGATGTCACAAACACAAACTGTAGCCGTCATGGAAAAAAAGTTTTCACAGGAAAAAAAGTTTGAATAAAGAAGTTTGAAGGTTTAGCAGATACAAGAATAGTTTGTCAGGACACAGGCAATTGGATGTTTAGAGAAGTTGTTCATTTTCCCGAGAGCTAAAGTAGGTTGAGACAAAAAAAACCCTTTCTGTGTCTTTTATGAAGAAATTTCATGCACAGATAGAGTATTTACTTACAAGAGAAATAAACAGAGCTTGTAGCTGGCAGCTATAAGGATTCTCAGGTGAAAGCAATCCTTCTTTCCCGTAGCAGCCCTAAAAATTCCCTTTGACATTGATTGGACATGGCACCTGGCACAGTAAACAATGCTACAATTACTTATCTTTTCTTGAAAAAGCAAACCCAATTCCCTACAGTATTTTTAAGGTAACCTTAGGCCCAGCCTGGTTACACAGTAATAACTATTTTGTGGGGCAGACTTCACTTATCAATATTTGAAGGCTGAAGCAGAGGAAACAACCTGATCATGACAATGTAGACAATGTGGAAAGAATGGGCTTGAGAAAGGGAGATATTGATTCCTTTCCTGGCTTCCAGGAGCTTTCAAAAGAATGAAACAAAATAATTTTGCAACCAGTAGAAGATATATCTTCTATAAGATTTTGAAAATTTTTGGACACCACATTAAAGACTAACTTGTCACTGCTGTATGGAATTTCGAAAAAAAAGCATATAATTTTTGCTGCTTTACTTACATTGCCTATTAAACTTAGATATTTCAGTGCTTACTGAAGGCATCAACTGGTGATGTGGGGAAAATTGTTTTACAATTTTCTAAGTTTTAGTCTGTTTTAAGAGCTTAAGTGATGTATCAGCTTCATCTGAACGTAATTTTCTTTGAAGCCAAATCTTAAATCCCTGCTGATAGAATCTGAGAGAGAAGTTTAGTCCTTGAAAATATGCGTGGTGAGAAAGGCACAAAGGTGAAAAAAGACATGGCAGAAAATCACAGCATCAAAGACACAGGGTCTGTCACAAAGGATGAGGGTGAGTAGTTGAGAGAAGCAGTCAAGCATGGAGAATAATTATTGAACAGCTGGAAAGGCCAAAAGAGACCCTGGAAGTCAGGGAGCATTAGAGAGAGTTTAAGTGTGTCAAAGCCCAGGATACTGCTTCTTGGGATTCACAGAGAGAAAGGCATGAGCCAAGATTTTCTCAAATGGTTTATAGCTTTAGGGGAGTTTTACTCTCCAAAGATCTCAGAAATCCAGAATGCCCTGGTGCATCTTCTAGATTTTTTTGAATTTGGACCTAAGGATTGTGCCCATCTGTCTTACAGGAATTATATCAAAAGTGCTTCTGGGTCTGCAGACAATTGATGTTTTCTGGGTGAATATAGAAACACTGTCACTGCAATGTTAGGGAGTAAAGCCTGTAGGGTGTTCATGCTGAACACCTCTGCATGCTTGGTGAATAACCTACTGCGAGAAGCACTCCCCAGCCCCACAAAACACACCACAAGCAGTAATTCCACAGGACTTCAGTGGGTTTGTGTCTTCATGCTGTATCCCAGCACTGGTGAAGTTATGTACACTGCACAACTTTAGCTCCATGATAAGCAGACACAGCTTTTTAGTTCTACAGGCTTCAAACCCAGTAGGAGCAGGCCCATGGAGTTCCCAGGCAGTTTGCCACCCTTGCCACAGAAGAATGTACTTTCATCAGGACAGCACTAATAAAGTACCACTATAGCACCCATGCTCTCTGTGTTTCCTAATTTAGAAAAATGTTTTGCTGCCCCTTAGTAAAAGTTGAATTTTTGTTGACAATCAGCATTGCGGTGCTGCAGAAGTCCTCCTAGGAAGCAGAAGATTTGGTAATAGATGGCACTAGTTCCTCATAGCATGACTTTCTACCTCCAAGCCTTAGGTTTTGAGGGTCATTCATAATGAATGAGTTGAGATGCATATACTTTTCACTCTGGAAAGTGAAACCAGGAGATACTGATAGAATCAAATCAGTTTTAGTGACTAGTGGGGAAACTATCTATAAATGCTCTTCTAAGGTTCTCCATAAATTTCCTGGGGAAAAACATATTTGCTATAAATGAAACTTATGTTCTTACAGCTTATTCTGCAACAAACCTTTCCAACACCAGTTCTGAAATTCTGAATATTGTTAACAAATATTTATTCCAGTAGAAATATTTTTTTTCAATCAGACAGTCACTTATTGTTTTTAATCTATTAAATGCAGGCTGTGGAAATTTTATATCAGCTCATATATTTGTACTTTTTTTTTCCTTCTGTTTCCTTCTCCAGTTTATTGCACTGTACATTCTTTGAACTAAATCTCCTTATGCCTTTCTACAACAATTGTCATGACTGAAATGTCTGAGCTTGGCCTTTAAAAAACTTAAACTATAACTAAAGAATATTTGCAATAAGCTAAGAGGGAAATAAATCCAGTCTTGCAACATGCTTCATAATATGTTAATTGGTGGCAACTGAAAATTAGTCTGCCCCACTTATTTTCTGAACAAGTTCCTGCTTGTGTCGCAAAATTGTTCTCCCCTTGTCTATTAGAGAAAATAGAATTGCCCTCTCTGGCCCCTGTGTTGCAGACAGCTACATCTTCCACTAACAGTTCCATTAACTTCATTTAAACTACCTGAGTGAACTGACTTAGTTGGGTGTGCAAGTGGCTGGGAAATTGAAACCTTTGTCCTTAGGTAGTTTCTGGAGGATTTTTCTGTCTAGATTTTACTTCTCTCCAAACCATCAGTCATTATTGGATCATGCAGCTGTTGCTCATTCTCCAGTATGTCTAATTTGATGTTGCCACTGCTAATTTCTCGTATTGTTAAACTTACTTTTGCTGATAGCTGCAGCCATTTTAGAAATGCAAGCTTATTTAAAAGCTGAGCTTTATGTAAAAAGAAATAGCAAATAATTTCTTGGCCTCCTGGATAGAGAAAAATAAGAAAAACATGAAGATAATATCAGAGGACGATTAAAAATATTTGAAAGTTGTTATTTTCATTAAGTCTCATGTTTTTAGACAATATCGTTATAATCTAAAATTTATCTCATGATTTCTTGAAATTTGAAGACTGATGAGGGACCTCTACAGGATTAAGGAGTAGACCCATCTAAAACTCATGAATTTTGTTATGGCCAAATGGAAGGTTCTGCCTCTGGGCTGGGGCAACCCCCAGTATCTATACAAGCTGAGTGCTGAATGGATTGAGAGCATCTCTGGAAAGGGTTTGGGATATGGTGGATAAAATCCTGGCCAATATGCGATGCAGCCCAGACAGCCAGCTGTACCCTGGGCTGCATCAAAGGAAGTGGGACCAGCAGATCCAGGGTGTTGGCTCTTCCTCTGAACTCAACTAAGGAATCCTCGCTACACGAACGACGTGAACTGGTGAGAGTGGGTCTGGATGAAGGCCACAATAATTGCCAGGAGATTGGAATACATCATCTGTGAGGAAAGCTGGGGTTGTTCAGCCTCCATAAGAGAGAAGGTTATGGGGAGACCTTACTGTGATCTATAAATGTATATTGGAAGGAATGAGAGTGTTTTTACCAAGGACTTTTACCAAGGACTTGACAGGAGAAGTGGAAATGTTTTTAAAGTGAGGGAGAATATATTAATATATATATA
>VXBR01006364.1:439290-481983 GCA_013400215.1 Cisticola juncidis | reverse complement strand
ATATATATATATTTATATATTTATATATATTTAGATAGGAAGAAATTTCTTATGCAAAAGTGAGGCACTGGAACAGGTTGCTCAGAGAAGCTGTGGATCCCCCATCTCTGTAAGTATTCATAGCCAGGTTGGATGGGGCATAGAGCAACCTGGTCAAGTGCAATATGTTCCTGTCTGTGACATAAGGGTTGGACTACCCATGATCTCTAAAAGTCCCTTCCAGCCCAAAGTGTTCTGTGATTCTGTCATATCGCAATTATTGAAATAGTTTAACATAATTTATTATTCTCATTAAGAATTCCTCAGAACTTCTAGATAACTTGCTATCTTAGAAGAAAACTCATAAATAGTTATAGTAAAATAGATCAAAATCAATCATTGAAAGTTTTTTTTTGAAACAAAGATAATCTACTTACTTATTTATTATTCTCAAACATATTTAAAGTTATGAATAAGATAACCATTTTCCTTACTCTGCCATCTACTTGTGTTCCATCTTCTGTATTCACAGAGTATGTGACCTGCTTTTGAAGGCCCTGTATCCTCCATAGAGAGATCAGCAGCACATTGCCATGGAAAGTTGCAACCAGCAGCACTTATTAGGGTCAGGGAGAATGACCTGTTGCGCCTGGAGAGGAAGGGTCACATATTTTTAACTGATTCCTGAAACTACATATCTAGATGTGTTTGGATCAGGGGATGACATACTATTGTGACCAAAGGCAGACGTTTCCATGTATGAACTAGTCACACAAAACTCCTGTTATGTCAGTGAAGAGACCCAGCAGAAAAAAAACCAGGAGACAACTCATGTTGTTCAAAAGCAAAGATTAAACTGTTTTGTCACAATGTTGTTGGTTTGTCTGTTTGTTTACTAAATGGGAAAGAATTCTTACATGGCTCATTTTGACATATAACCTTACAGTATAAACATGTTATACTGTTAGATAAGAGAAATCTCATTCATAATATTAGGAATGTAGAAAATTCATAGGAACTTGAGATCTTGGAATGGTAAATTGCCATCAAACTCCTCTTCCAATACCCGGTTTGCATCTCTGGTAAAATGGTTGTATTCAAGAACTACTTCTGCTGACTTGCCCAGATGTATTGTCTTTTTCCTATTAATAATTAAGCTAAGGAGAATAAAAACTTTCTGATTCTGAGAGTGTTTCTACATATTGTAGTGTTGAGAAAGCTGCTCATTAGAAATGCTGTAGTTCAGGAAAATATAGTAATTATTTCTGGTTGTATAAAATACACTGAAAAAGGTAATTTAAAAAGTTAAAACATCAGTGTAATACCGTCAGGTAAACTACCTGCAATTTACTCATGGAATGCTTAGTTAATATATTTGTTGTGAATGTTGACTAGAAATAATATTTTTTTCAAAAAAGGTTGAAAAATTTGGCATATGGGAACTTGGAATGCTAGCAATGCTACTAATAAAAGTCTCAGCCAGCCAGTACTGTCAATTGCTGCTGGATGTTTTGAGAATACCATTTGGATAACACAATCATAATTTTGTAAAATCCATAATGAGCCTACTCCCTTGCCAGATTTTCCGTTGTCCAGTTTTCAAAAAGCTTTCTTATGCAATTCTTTCCTGCCAATATGAAACCTATAGACTTGTGGACTGTAAATATGAATTATAATCAGCAAAGTGTAAATATGAAATTAATACAAATATAATGAATTGAATGTAAAAAAAATGGCTTGGCTTTATAGTAGTTGTATCAATTCATTGTACAGCAGATTTATTAAAACACAAGACCACTGCTAACCTTCTTCTCTCTTCTTTTTAAAAGAAAATAGCTAGTTGGAGGCCTGTCATTAGTGGCGTCTCCCAAGATTCAGTACTGGGCCCAGTATTGTTTCAGTTATTTCTCAATGACTTGGATGAAGGAGCAGAGGCCTCCTCGGCAAGTTCACTGATGACACAAAGCTGGGAGGAGTGGCTGACACCCCAGAGGGCTGTGCAGCCCTTCAGAGGGACTTTGACAAGTTGGAGAGATGGGCAGAGAACTGTCTGAAGCTCAACAGAGGCAAAGGCAGGGTCCTGCCCCTGGGGAGGAATAACAACACACACCAGCACACACTGCTGCTCTGTGGAGAAGGACCTGAGCATCCCAGGGGACAACCAGCTCCCCATGAGCCAGCAGTGGCCTTGTGGCCAAGAAGGCCAATGTTATCCTGGGGTGCATTAAGAAGAGCAATGCCAGCAGCTCTAGGGATGTGATCCTGGCCCTCTGCTCTTCCCTGGTGAGGCCACATCTGGAGTGCTCTGTCCAGTTCTGGGCTCCTCAGTACAAGAGAGACCTGGAGCTCCTGGAGTGGGTCCAGGGGAGGGCAATGAAGATGACTAAGGGATTGGAGCATCTATCTTTTGAGGAAAGATTGAGGGAGCTGGGCCCAGTCATCCTTGAGAAGAGATGGCTAAAAATGGACCTCATGACTGTCAATCAGTATCTGAAGGGAGGGTGTCAAGAGGAGGTCTCCAGGCTCTTCTTGGTGGTGTCAACCATTAGGACAAGAGGCAAAGGGCAGAAGCTGATGCACAGGAAGTTCCACCTGAATATGAGGAAGAACTTTTTTACTTTGCAGTGACTGAACAATGGAACAGATTGCCCAGAGAGGCTGTGGAATCTCCCTTATTAGAGATACTCAAGAACTGTCTGGACACAGTCTGGTGCCATGTGCTCTGGGATGACCATGCTTGAGCAGGGAATTTGGATCACATAACCTGCTGTGGTCATTTTCAGCTTCACTCTGTGATTTTATGAATCTGTGATTCTGTGAATTTGACAAGATCTTTCATAAGTGTTCATTTCCATAGTAATTTTTAATACTCCAACATCAATCCTGGTCAATGACATTTAATATCAGATAACCACCACCAGGCTCCCAAGAGACCTATGTTCCATGTCCATGGTGCACTGAATCATGTCAAGAAGTCTCTGATTTCTTATTACCACACACATTGTAGTTCATGGTGTTTTTGAGTGATCACTGCTAAATAAAGCCCTCAAGAATACTATAATTTTATGAACTGGCATACCTTTTCCCAAAAACATGCACTTCAATCAGAGTATAATGTAGCTCAGTGTCTAGGTGCGAATGTATAGAAAGTTTCAGATAATTTTCTGCTAAACAAATGTTAGACAGGCTCTGAGAGAAAAATCACAGAAATTCTTTGTAGATTTGGGAAAAGTTATTATTTAAATTCAAATAAGGGCAAGAAAATCAAGTAGCACAAGAGCCATTTTGATCTACTGGGTTTCCCAGAGGTATCAGAATACTCTGCACATGGATAGGCTTTTCCACATAATTCCCTTAATTTTGAAATATTCCTAATCACCACATTACTGTTTTGAAGACAATTGCCTCTGAAATACACGGAGACACATTTTACCATTCAGTAGTGTTAAGAAAGGAGGACAAGTTACATTTTTTATACTAGCTCTATTCTATTGAAAATCCTTTTTGTTTTGGACTGTTTGAATTAAAGTGGACAAACAATGAGAAAATGTTCACTAAGGAATTATCTGCTGGGGTTGAGGGCTAGAGTTAATTTAAAATATCTTTTCCATATTTGGACTCTTTCATTAATACTTGAGAATACTGTAAGCTTGAAATAAAAATTCTTCCTTATTCAGCTTAAGGTATGTAATGCAGAAAAGACATTGAAAGTTAAAACCACATCTTTTAATTTGTTTGCAGTGTGGACACCCTCTCAGGCAGGGTGAAATACTCAAAAGAAGATTAAGTACTCCCTGTCTCTGAATATGTTATAAACTATTAAAGTAAGAGGTATTATTCTGAGAGGGCATATGAAAAACAAACAAGTGGAAAAGGCCTTGCAGAGACTACAGCTGGCTTCTTTTAATATGAAAACTGCATTGATTTGTATTCCTTCTGGATTTGTTCTGTTTGAAGAGTAAATTGGATCTTGAAACAAAGGCCCTGAAGATTCTAGAATATTATTGTTTCCATCTGGGAAAATAGCTGAAATAGCCCAAAAGCATGCATATAGTCTTTTACACTATTTGAGTTATTAGTAGAAAAAAAGGATATTGTTTCTTTCTCATTTACAAACTTTAACTTAGTTAGTGGAATATACCACAAGGAAGAGGCCTATTCTCAGATGAAACCCTGCTTTTGAATGTGTGCCATTTGACCAAGCTTGCTTTTGATAGACATGACTTTTGCTAATGTTCCCAGTTAAACCTTTATTGTTATTCTATTCTGATAGACATATTTTCACAGAATCACTTTCTATGTGGAAATAAAAAATTAAAAAAATCTTCAATGTTATTAATTATTCTTATAATAGTTTTTTTAACATGGGAAAATTTCCCCAGTGTGGAGATATGAAGGGGGATGTATACTGCATTTATTTTCCAATTCTTAATTCAACATTCAGTGAACAAAACTCAGATTTGAAGGAGTTGAAATCCCTATATGACTACATCAGGTATTATGACAGAGCCAAGTTCTCTATTTATGTTTTCTTCTTTAGCTTCTCTTATTGACGTTTAGAGTCTCAGTATTATTGCATTGTGTTTACATCTGACTCAACTTTTCATAAAACTGCCAGATTGAGTTCGTTGCTTTGCACAGCCTGTGATCAAGCATTGGAGAGAGTATCAGCTTCCAGTGCTTTCATGCCTGTATGCTTTCTGAAACAACCTCAACAACATCACAGATGGGATCTTTAAGGTCCTTTTACACTTCCTTTGAGATTTATAAAACCATGATGTTTTTAAGGCTGGAGGGACAATTACAATATCTAGTTTGATATCCTCTGTACTAAAGGCAATAGCCCATTTCTTGCAATATTTTTCTTTATCACAGCATCTGTAACAAGTTTTTACTCATTTGTCATTATTTAATTTGATTCTCAAGTTTTAAAAGGGTAACTATCTTTTAACATAAGTAAAAAAGAATGCCAGAAAAAAAAGAGTTCCAAATAGAATTTAATATCATTTTCTTCAAAATATTTATCCCATAATATCCTTAATCTGTAAAGCTTCCTTCCGGGTACAAATTCATATTAGAAAATATAGTTTGTCTTTCTTGCTTAGCTGTTGACATTTTAACAAGATGATATTTACTGAAACTGCTTGCTTATCACATTAATTTCTAATGTCATCACAATATTTATTCTGAAAACCTTTTACACTTTGGAAAACCACTGACATTTCATCTGAGTGGAGTAAGATATTTCTGAATTCAAAATAAACTGACAGTTAACTGACAGTGGTTTCATATATGAAAGTTTTAGTAGGATTCCATTATCATAACATGTATTTGGTTACTGATAGGATTATTCCTGCTAAAGTTAAAGTAACATTACTAAGTTCAATGGATTCTTAATGAACACTTGTCATCTCCTACTTATCAAAGAATGCTTCTTTTCTGATACATGTATTCAATCTAATTTCTAAGAAATATCCCTGACAATGTTAAGAGGATAGCTTCTGTATTTTAATTCTGACAAAATTCACTTGTAAATTTTTATTTACTTTTTGCCAGTTACTTTGACATGTAATATTCTACTTAAAAATAAATCAGTGAAAAAAACTCTGGTCACACTATTTTTTAATTTTTTTTTGCCTTAAGTATCCTGTTTTCTTTTCTTGTGGACTTAAAATGCCACCAAGGATCTGTGTGAATCTTAAGGAATTTAACTTTTTTACATCACTATGCAAAATTATTTTATGCTTCTCAAATTCTGCTCAGCCTTCATGAATTGGCTTCAAAAGTTGCAGTGTGTTGATCCCAGTTAGCAAGTAAGGCCCCACAGAGCAGTCCATACACCTCTGCCCCAGCAGGGTGGAGAATAGAATCAGAAGAACAAAAGTGAGAAAAATCTTGTGTCTTGACATGAGGACAGTTTAAAAAGAAAAGCAAAAGCAGCATGTGCAGGCAAAGGAAAATAAAGAATTCATTCACCATTTGCCCTGAGCAGGCCGGTGTTTAGCCATGTCCAGAAAAGCAGAGCTTCAACATCTATAACAGTCTTTTCGGGAAGACAAAAGCTATCACTCCAAATATCACTCCCTTCCTCCTTTTCCCCCAGCTTTTACAAGTGGAGCTTGATATCATACGGGATATACCTTTGGTCACTTGGGATCAGGTGTCCCATCTGTGTCTCCTCCCAAGTCTGCTAATTCCCCCTCCCCAGTTCACTAGCTCAGGAAGCAGAGTGAGCAAAAGGAAGAAAAAACACATCCTAGATGGTTTTTATTGGAGGGGTAGGGGCACTGTGAGAAGCAAAAACAGCCTTGATGCTGTGCAGCTGCTCAGCAGTAGCCAAAGCACTGGTGTGTTAAAAAGATTTCAGCCACAGATTCAAACCACAGCACCATAAGAACTTCCATGAAGAAAATTAACTCCATCCCAGCCAGATTCAAGACAAAAGTCACTTTCCTTCATGTTTTCAACTTGGCCTGATTATTAGAAACTTTGATCCATTGTTATTTGATTTCCAGTAGAAAAAGTAGAATGTAGCTACAACTATTAGCTGAGTTTTTAAGCAGTTAATGGCATTTAACTTAATTGGCCCAAGAAGATTATGGATTTCAGGTCTCACACTTCTTAGGAAAGTATTGTATCACTTAAATGGTGGCCTCTTCTTTCCCTTGCAGAGCTTTTCAGAGGTAGATCAGACCTTTCATGTTTTTGGACTTGGTTCTTGTTCTTTCCCATTACATCAGCACTCTGGCAAGCTGAAACATTTAGGAAACTAACTTGATGTTTGTAGGTTTTAGGCTGTGGATTCACAAATAGACTTGAGTATTGCAAGACTGACAACTGCCAGGTTTTAGCACAGTTTCTCAGGGATCAGAGTATTTGTCCAAGACCTGATTTCTGTGTTTTCTCCAGCCTCTGCCTTTCCAGAATCAGAATCCTTGCTTTTTCAAGCTATGAACTGTGCTTGGTTGATGAAAGGCTTAAGTTCCTCTCTCTTGAACCAAAGTGAAACAGTGCAGCAGGAGAAATTCATTACACATAGCATAATATTCCATATCAGAAAAGGTAGAGAAAAGAAAGAACCATTATGCAGTGAGAATAAGCCTGTTTTGTAGCAAACAATTATCAGTGATATTTCAAACTACAGCTATATTATTTAGAAACTATATTCATGAGCTCTTGTTTTAGAATTCCCAAATTTCCTTGCCCTTCTGTAAAAACAAAAAACAAAACAAACAAACAAAAAAGAGTCTGCTTTGCATCAGAATTAAATTAATTTTGGTAGGATGAACTACTTAATAAGCTGGAATTGGGAGAAGATATTTTTTCTTTAACTACATATTTTTCTTTAATAATTTGCTCTGAATACAATTTTTAATTAGAGTTTCTAGAGTTCCACTGATTTCAGTGCATTTTTCACTGACTTAAGGGTATCATCAGATTGACTGGTTACCTTGCAGGTCTGAAAGAACTTTCTTATATTGACATTTTTAATGTATTTTATTATTAAGTAGAAAGGCAGAAAAAAGGCTATGAGATAGAAGCCATCTCGCTCTGGAGCTTCATTAGCCCCAGTAAATCCTGTTGCGTGTAAATGATCTGAGCAACTCAGAGCAATTAGCTTTTCATTTTAACTTGAGTGTTTTAGTGCAGATTGGTAGCTAATCAAGCTGGGGAATTTTAATAGGGTATGTAAAAAAATTGTTTATGAGTAATACTGTAAACAAGCATTGCAGATAGGTCTGTACCTGCTTTAGTGATATAACAAAATAAGCAGTGAAATCAGCATTGCATCCATTTAGGTGTAATTGTACAAATTGCTAGCTAATCAGAGTGAGAAAATTGAGCCACAACTCGGGAGAACAATGCTGTTTGCTATTAACTTGGTGTTTAACTATGTATTTAAAGCATTTGGAGAGTAAGTCTTTTTTAAAAAATAAACATAGATTTATTTTGTTGTAAAAAGCATGCCTGATTCTAAGTTGGTTTCATTAGTGTAATCAAGAAGAAATTCCACTGACATTTGTGAAGTTAATTCAAACACGAACTGATGTAAGCAGTATGAGAATCAGCACCATTTAGGTTATTGTTTTCTCCTGTGTTAAGCCATAGGCATTTCATTAAAAATTCAAAACTGGTCAAATGCATAAAATTCCCAGAAATAAACAGCTTAGTATATTAAGCTAGCTGCAGTCAGTAGTTCAATGAATTTTGACATGCACAACACAGCAGAGACTTAGCTGGAGCCGTGTAAGCCCGGCTCAAAGGCTTCTGGAGTTTTCAACAAGTTCAAAAAAGCTTGAGAATTCATAATATAGGGAAGGGTTTACTTGGTGCTTCTTTCCTGTAAATTCTATTTTGTTTAAACTTTTACATGCTCTAGTGCTGTGCATCAAGTTGTGAACTATCCAGCCTTCTGAATGCACCTGATGGTTTTGATTTTTAAGAGTTATGACACAAAGTAAAGCTCACACATATTGATCTGTCAAAAAACATCTAAATACTGTGGTCATTTACCCATACCACAGCAGTACTTCTGGAAGGTTCTGCTGCTCTATTTAAAAAATATTTTTGTATGTAGTATCTACTGCAGAAACAGAAATAACCTAAAAATCATGTAAAAAAAATCATCTTGTAATAATGTATTCATAATACTGGAATGAAGTTCAGTAGGTCACCTAATATTTTAAATATTCCAGACAGGAGCAATGTTCCCTCAGTTATTTCTAACAGATCTTACTTAGTATAGCTCACAAGAAAAAAAAAAAAAGTGATGTAATGCCACAGTTTCACAGGAAGTTTCACTAGTATTACCATGAAAAACTTTTTCCTAAATGTAAATTTATACATTTTCGAGACTGAAGCCAATTGTTATTTATTCTAGCCCCTGTCATTAAAAATAGAATATTTCTTTCTTTCCAACAGCAGTCTTTTATGTTTTTCAAGACTATTTCCATCCACATCAGTCTTCTTCTGGCAAAACTACCCCAATTTTTCAATTTTTTTCTCATGGGTCATCTCATGGTTTTTCTAGACCTCATATAGACCAATATTCTAGACCAAGAATTCCCACAGCTCTCCACTATACTCTCTGTATCTAATGTTTCTGCCTTGGGGACTTAGAGGTAATAGAGGGAAAAAATATGATCTACTACCACCTCTAGGTACTGTTATACAGAACTATTAATTAGCCAGATGCCTTTGAAACAAGTTTGTGCAAATGATTTAAGACTCGGAACTTGCTTGTGTTGAATTTCATACAATTGTTTGTTCAAATTTTAAAAAGAATTTTTAATTTTTTTTTCAATCCAGCAACACTGGCTATCCATGTTGCCTTAAATTTTGTGGAATGATTAATAAGAACAGTCTTCATTTACTCTACAAGACTACTGGTGAAAATATTGAGTGATACCTCACTCAAGACAAGAGGAATTTAATTTGACAGAGGAAAAAGGCATATATATATTGAAACTCATAGATTTTCTTAATACATACACAAATAAAGATGTATAGGTGTGTATGTATATTTAATAAAGTTCTCTTCAGGTTTTATATAGGAAAATATTAATATTCAGTACAGGGATAATTAGGAAAGAACACAAATACAGGTTGACTTGTGCCTAAGTTTCCTTGCTATTTGGATATTTAGTTAAGGTTTAGTAAGTCTGACCTGAGCTTACCCACTCACCTCCTCACAGTCGCCCCTTACATTTCATTACTGCCATAGTCTAAATTACCTCAACGCCCATTTCAGTCTAAGAAATCTGCAGGGAGAAATGCAGTAACAAGGACTGTGTAACACGGTGACTCCTACATTATTGTAACGGGCAAAAAGTTGTTAATAAGAACTAGCTAATGGTTGGCAATGGAATAATAGATCAGCAATTGTACAGCCTTGGGGTAAGTCAGAGAGAACAAAATTAAAAAAAAAAAAAAAAGAAAGGAAGAAAAGGCTGCTGTCAGTAATCAGACACCATAACAATTCTTTAATTATGTCATGGGCACCATTACAAAGCCAGACTATAGACACACCTTATCAGCTTTGCTTTTTAGTAGCCCATCTATATAATCCTAGTCTGTCACTTTTCCACAAGAAGTCAGTCTTTAAATCAAAATTGAATCCCTAATATATATAAAAATTCTATTTTTATTAAAAAACATCAAATGTTATATTGCATAAGCAAGGAAGAAAATGGCTTGCACAAATACAATAACAGTATCTCTCTCCTATAACTGAATGGCAAGTTAGCAGAAATATAATTCGTTCAGTGGATTCCTGTGAATGGCTTAAAAGAGAAATAAGAAATTGGGTTGCAGGCTTAAAGATTGGAGTACAGTATTCATTACTGAAATACTTAGCATATTAAGTCTGTGATATTTTAAGAAGATGATTTTAATTTTATAGATCTCCCATTGGACTTGCTTTTTAGGACATTATTTTTCTGCCTTTAGAAATTGTCTTTGTACAGTGACTGAAATAAAGCTCAAATCAAATTAAAACAGGATCTTTTGAGGGAATCTGGGAATGGCTGGGAAAGAGTAAGATACAGGAGTAATGACATAAAACAAAACCTTTTAAGGTAAAAATAAAAATAAGAAGCAGAATTTCTGTGGAATCAGATATGACAAGCAGAAGGGGTTTAAGATGAAGATTATTCTTTTCAAATTATGATAGTTCAAAGTCATGAAATACAAACATATATTTATAGCATGAATAGAAACCATTAAAAATGGGGCTATAAAACAGGGATCTCTTGTGCAAGTAGAATGGTTAATGTAGAATCATCATAATGGTAACATAAAAAAATATATAAGCAAACAATCCCTGCAGGAGGACTTTCACTTCTTTGTTTGCAATACACAAGGAAAAAAGGAAATTGATTCAAATATAAGATTTCATTGTCCACCACATACATGCACAGATTTTTAAAAATTATTTTAACTCCAGAAATCAACCCCAGAAAGTAGAACTTATTCTACCTTTTTTCGCAGCAGCTCCTGAATGAGTTACTACTGCAGCATGAAAATAGAGTGTAATGGGTAGTAAATATGAATAAAAATGAGCTTGAATGGCCCTCCTATCTACTTCCCTACTGATTCTATATCATTTGATAGTCAGAGGGGTGTCCTATGAGAGCCATTAGTCATCATAAGGCTGAGGTAGTCCTAACCAGACTGGAGTGCCAGAGAATGTGCTGAGTATTCAAATGGAAAGCTACCACGGTGTGGTCATGCTGGGAACTTACACCCATTTATCAGTCAAACTGAAGTGGTCTGGAGAAAATAATAAACCAGATCCAGCAGGCATTAAAGATACTATCTATGAATGCAGGGCTTCAGAGCCCAGGTTCGTTGGCTGTGTGCATAGCCCAGCTCAAATACTAGCAGTAATGGCTAGATCATCCAGTGCCACTTGACATGACTGGCAGCTTATGACCTGAAATTCTAGATACTCCCTTTTCTGCTTAAACTCTTAAATACTTTCTATCAATCAACCTCAGTTTCCCTTAACAGTGACAAAGTGCAAAGAGCAACAGAAAATGACCAACAAAGCCTGTGATAAAAAGTCACCTTCTCATTTAGAACCCATTAGCACTTGGTCTTGCCCCAGCTATTGTAAGGGATAATTGAATTGTTTAAATTGCAGCTGGATTGTTCTAGCAGAATTTTCCCCCTACTGTCGTTATTGAGTGATACTTAACTCCCATAAGGGCAATTTAAAATGAAAGTCTGCCTTTGCTTTGCATAAAACTGAGCCCAGTTGCTTTGTAGTGAGTAAATAAACGATGGAGTGCTTTAATCATTGATGTTTTACACCTGAAAGCTGCTACATAAACTAGGTATATACTTCTATGCTCTGCTACATGTGTCACTTATATTTTCTACATTAAGGTTTAATTAGATTGGCATCTGAGGAGCTAACTAAAATCCATTTATTTTCATCTGGTGTGAACTAAACATTAACACTAGATCTCTGTGAATACTAAAATGATTGTGATTATATCCAAGATTAAATTATCACCCTTGCTGAGCATTCTCATTCTTCCTCTTAACCTTCTGACCTCTCTCCTGAACTCCAATGCTAAATCAAGATAATTTTTATACATGTGAGATTAACAAAATAAGACTAATTGTCCAAGACATGTTATTTAGTAGAGAGACTAGATAAGATAGTGAGTCAGATATCTGTGTTAGCATTTAGTAGGAGGCAATAATGATGGACTATCCATTGATGAGCAAAGGAAAATTTGCAACACACCATTCTTTGATTACTGGGAAGACTGCTTGCAACATGTTCCTTCTCACAGCTGTTCTTGCATTTACTGGGATCATGTATCTTGTTTAATGATATAATTCATTAAAAAAGTACCCCATACTTCTTTATTTACTATTGTAATGTCAACCCACCAGCTTATCCAAGTAAAATGATGAAATAAGGTGGTTGAGGTCCTGGTATGTTGGATGGGGACAATTAGATACTTTTAAGAGCTTAATTGTCCCTCTTGGATATGTGAACTTCCCAGGGAAACCAAGACCCCTAAGAACAGGGTGTGTTTGAATTCAGAGAAACTGGACTCCAGATCCTGAACCCTTGGCTTAAAAGTTATCAGACAATAATTTTTGTCTATTGGGAAGTCAGCATGGGGGAAATCTTCTCCTGAAGATGAATCCTTAACTCCATAAACCTCTAAGTCCTTTGTAAAACCAAGAAAAATCAAGTATTATGTACAATAATTCAGTGATGAGGCAGTTCAGAACTAAAAACCTTCTCAAACTTGGGTATGAAAGACAGGCTTTCATTTTGTTGGAATGTAGAAATCAGATGAGAGATAAAGGGTCTATAAGTAAGCAAGAAGAAAGAGTTCAAGAACCTGGTCTCCCATACATACTTTATGCCTGGTTGATCAGATGAGGAAATTTAAATTAACCTGCAGAGAGGAATTTCTGTTGCCTTCAGGGTTACATAGCTGCAGTACTGTGGGGTTTCTAGTACTTTGTAATTAGGTACATTTAAATGCTTATTTTTAGAACCCTAAATAGATGTTTTGGATTTTTCTCCTAACAGCTGCACACTGTTAAGCCAATCCACACAGTTTTGAATATATGAGGCTGAGAAAAGCTTGGATACAACCAGCGAATACTTGAAAATTAGGTGACATAACTGTCTTGCAGTATATGTAGCTCAAAATCCAAGAATAGCAGCTTATTACTCTCTTCTACAATAGCTACTGACAGTCTCAGTCACAAAAGGGTATGTAAAGTATGAACCCTGGATATGGCACTGAATTGTGGCAGAGGAGTCACGAATGCTCCTTGAAGCCAAGTAATGGGTACAAAGATGACTGTGATGGCTCCTCTGCCTAATAGGACACAACAGGAGAGGCAGAAGGCAGTTGAAACTGCTTAATAAAGGTTTAGCAGAACCTAGAATAGAGTATTGGGGTTTGGATCAAGACTTGATTTTTGGAGGATTTTCTATAGGCGTATGAAATTAGATCAACTTTTTTCCAAAGCTTATCTGGTCAACACTGAGAAAACGTCATCAATATATGTAAGAGATCCCCTGCTGGTAAGCAGGGAGAAGCTGCTCCTTTTCCTAAGGGAGCTTATCTAGCTATAAATTTAACAAGACTGCCTGGCCCTACGTAGTTTTCAGTCCCTGATGTTACAGTTATATTAGTTAATAAAACAGCTGTTGATAAAGCAGACACATGGTGCACCTATAAATATAGAAGTACACAAAGCAGACTTTAATTGTAGCTTCTTTTGAACCCAAACAGAAGCACATTAATACTGCATAGCTATGTGAGCATTTTTTTTTCACCTAATAATCCAGTAAAATGTTACTACCATAGCTGGCCATGGGCCTTACACTTATTGTGCCTGATGCAAACAATGTGAAGTTCTCCTACTGGCCTGTGAGACTGAATATCAAATTGTTATGACAAATGGTTGACATGGACTTGATGCCAGGTGTTTCTTGTTATGATGCATAGTTTAAGTGCCTGTTAATAGCAAAGACCTTGAAAATATGAACACTGGTTGAGGACAGCATCCCCAGAGCTATTAACAGCACACCAAAGGATATTAAGTCATTGAAAAATTGAAAATTGCATTGCCTTGAAAAATGCAACCTACTGAACTGCCAGAATATTTCTTTTGCTGTAGGAAAAACATCAGTAGCAGATGAACAGCAGGATAAGGCACCTGCCACAGCCTGGAAAAGTAATATTCCCCAAGGATCAGGCAGGTAGTAGAATGGAGTTGCAGCTGAGGGTTGGGAATTCACCAGCCTTAAGAAAGATCCGGAATTTGGTGGGTGTGTAGAAGACATCCACCGAAGATCCATCTTACCTTTACCGTGGAGTCTAAGAACATCCAGGACTGCTGCCATCAGTGCTAATTAGGAGGCATCAAGTCCTTGGTATTGAGTTTTTGCAGCTGGTGTCAGCTGTGATTACTAAGGACTGACTACTTTGAACACATGTTGATAATTATAATGACTGATATTAAGAACTAGCCACTAGCCGGAAGAGTGTCATTAATGACTTCTAGTCCAGGAAAATTTAATTTATCAGTCTTCAAAAAGCTCACTTTCTTTAATTTTTACTTCTGTATGTGTTTGGCCTTTATATAGTCTCTGTGACTGTTTTGCTGCATTGATTCCCACAAGTGACACCTTGTGTGAAACACTGTTCTCAACAGTCAGCTTGGATCCACCTTCTTAGTAAAGGTAGACAACAGAGACCACTGTGGGGACAGGCAAAGCACTTGAATTTAGAATTCAAAACTACTTCTAGGCAGGGAAAAACAAACAAACAAACAAACACACCAGAAGAGAGAATTTCTTAGACATAATCTAAGGGTTCTTTATTCTAACAAATAAAATTCAATTGTTTCTTCCATACTTTATGTATTTATGTGCCTGACTAGCACTGGGACTAAAATTTCTCAAAATTTTTTACAGTATGAAGCAGTTCTGTTGGATCAAAGAATTAACCTAAAGTAAAAGACATGAAATAAAAGACCTGCAGTCCTGTGATTACGTTCCTGTAGAAAAATGTGCATGTACCAAGTTTGCTGGAAGTAAAGTATGAGGTAAAGCTGCTTTCATGTCCACTGGTCTTTGCAAAGTCTCCTACATATCTGTTATTCAGCAAAGAGTCTGCACATAGCCTCTGTTGAGGTTCTGCTTTGGGGGACTTTAGGAATCTTCTACAACTGGAAGACAAATTCTTCTAGGAGATGGAGTAGAGAAATAATTCTGAACATCCCTATTTCTATTTCTGCTTGAGAAGTAGTTATAATCTAGTTTATAAACCAGCTTAAAATATGTATGCTTCTTCAAGTCTATATTATGAGGTATTACAAACATGGCAAATACTACAGAATTTAAGTTAAAAGTATAAAATAGAGTTATGTGTTACAGTTATTGCATTGCTGGGTATCAGAGTGGTTCCTCTTACACATCCAGTTAACTTGGATCATTAATTCCTTGGGGAGTGAGAAATTCCCCCAGGCAATCTTTTGCAGAGAAAACTCACTGAACAGGAGGGAAGTTGAATGACTGAGATACCACATCCTTCACAACAAAGTACTTGAGCAAATGTTGCAAAAGGTTTCAAAGTGGCTTCAAGAAGGTTCTTGGAGTATTCCCCTCAGGCAGTTTCTGCTCTGGCTGTTATAATTTCATCTGCTCAAACATGTTGATTAAAACCCCAAGTGGAGAATCTGGCCCTTTCAGAAGTTCCCTTGGGCGTTTCCTGCTGTAGATTTATCAAAATTGTGCCTAGACAAGGCACTTTAAAATGGTCAACAGAGACTGTTGCAGCAGATGTAGAAAGGAGGGCAGACTTTTTTATACAGGGAAGAGAGTTAAGAGAGATTTTATGTGTTGTTAAGATGGCAAATAACTGGAGCAGCCATGTAGAACCAGGGACCAGCTGGAATTTACAAACTGAATAGAATAAAAATTTTGGAAGACTTATGTGATCCAGCTGAAGACACTATTGATAGGATGCATGCAACAGCGATTTCTGTTTCCATCTGTAGAGCAACCCACTGTCCTGTTTTTGACTCTCACTCTCCATGCAAAAGTTGCCCAGTGTCCAGAACACAAAATTTTTTTTAACACTCTGTCTCTTTATGTGTGTGCTACATAGTCCAGATCATCCAACAGCTAATTTCCACATAAAATCTGCCACACAAATAACTCAGTGTTTCCTAGCAAAAAATGAGCCAAGCCTTCCAGCTGCAAAAGAGCAATTACAAGTGGCTGAGCTATCCAGCATCAAGGTCACTTGACTATCGTAGTTTATTGTGTTATTCTGCAGGTACAGCCTGGGGAGAGCTGCAAAAAGCTAAAGTGTTCATTGCAGAGAGTCCTTTGGCCTTGTGGATGTTTTCACCTTAGCTGCCAGACAATTAACAATGTGAGAAACTGTTGTAGACCAATTATTTTTTCAAGGGAAAGACTACTATATCTGAGGGTTTAACTAGCTCATCTAGACAATTATACACTTCCTTGTTATGATTGAAAATAACTGTAACTGCCCCATCTCTACAAGTTGGAGGTATTTATCTAAGAAAACATGGGTTAAAATATTTATAGTCAGTGATTTCTACTGTTATAAAAGAATAAAGTTCATCCAAAACAATTCACACATTTTTTGTAATCTACCATATGAAATGTTGTTGGTTATTGCTGTACAATACAAGACATACATCTAGTAAAGCAGTGACAGTCCCTACCATACTGTTTAAATAGATAGAAACATAGACAGTCCAAGGAGTATTATCATATACTCCAGTGGCACTTTCAATATAGAGGTTAGCTCACATTGTTAGAAAAAGTATACTACTTTTGTCTAGTATCTGAGACAGTTGAAATATTTTCCTATATTTTGTCTCTAATTAAAACCATAAAGCATAATGAAGACTTGTCAGAAGAAAATACTTCTAGGGAGAGTATGATTGTCCAGTTGTACTTAAAATATTTCTTCATCTCTGATGACAGGTCAACACTATACTTTATGTTTGTAATAAAAAAATGGCATGTAATGATCCATTTTTAGAATTAATCAGCAAACCCAAGAACTTTCCAATTAGTTCGTGTATCTAAAGGGATTCGCACCATTCCCTGACTTCATCTGCTCAATCACAGTTATGACTTGGCTGATGGGATGAAGGGCCTTGATAAATCAGGTGCCCATCGAGATATTTGCAGGAAACATCCATGGTTTCATATGATTTCTTTGCTGACTGCAGTGAACATTAAGAGGTTTTTTTTGTGGTAGTCAAAACCTAAGTAGCTTTTATGAAGTAGGTTTGTGTGTAGATTTAAGTGCTTAAGTCCTCCTTAATTTAAGTGAGATTTCTGGCAGATCTTCATATGGCAGGGACAGATTTAAAGCTGTTTCTTATTAAGTAGAAATTTTGAAAAAAAAAAAAAAAATCGGTAAACTCTTTGAGGGCTGTACTGGGTGCAGGTTCCCTGGTGCTGGACACAGTCAGTTCCAACCCACCCAGTGCAGGGCACAGCTGCACTTAGCCCAGGTGGGGCATCTTGGCAGAAAGATGTGAAGAACGGGAAAAATAATGCCCTACTGAAGGCTGTGAGAGAGAGGAGTGAGAATATACAAGAACAACAGCTCTGCAGACACTGAGGTCACCGAAGAAAATGGGGAGGATGTGCTCCAGACACTGGAGCAGATATTCCCCTGCAGCATGGGAAGAAGACCATATGCAACAGACACCCACAGTGCAGCCTGGGAAGGACCCCATGCTGGAGCACATAGAAATCTCCTGAAGGAGCTGTGGTTCATGAAGGGCTCATGTCAGAGCTGGGAGAAGTGTGAGAGGGCAGGAACTGTGAGGGAAGCAGTTATGAACTGAGCACAACCCCATTCCCTATCCCCCTGCACTGCTCAGGGGTGGAGAAGTGCAAAGTGAGTGAAGCTGAGGCTGGAGAGAAGGAAGGGGATGTTAGAGTATTTTTGTTTTATTTCTCACCATCATATGAAGATAAGCAGAATAAGCATTTTTCAAATAAGCAACAATACCAGAATAATCCTTAAACTAATGTAGACATTTGCAGGAACTAAGTTATTTTGTTATTTTAGTTATTATTAAGACATTTTGTCATTCAATAATATATATTCTACTAGAACTATAATATTTCAATTCAAATTCATAGTCTTGTCCTCTGTTTGGCATGAGCTGCATTTCTCACAACCATTTTAAAACCTCAAGAGAGTAACTCTCTATGGAGCAGGTAGCTGTTTTCCAATTATTCAAGGGCCTTTTTCTGTCTTCTGATAACTTGCTACTTTGCAGTTTTGGAGCAAGCTTTGATATTCCTATTAGACTTGACTTTCCTTTTGTATCACCAAAAATGGCCAGTAGAAAAATTACATCTCTTTGGGAACAAAACTTTGTGTCCGAGTCTTTTCTAAGGAAATCTTCAAGGTTAGTCTTTGTACATGTCATATTCCACGTAATATTTTGGATTTTTTTATTGTGTTGTCTCCTTATTTCTAAGCTCTGCGCTGCTCTAAAAATGAGTCAGGAGTGTGGGTTCAACTGTAGCACTAAAGCTTTCTCTTGTGGAGAAACCTCAAAATCTTTCCACTCCCAAATGCAGGCTGAATGCTCTGCCTTTGTCCTGGTTTCACACAGGAAGAGATTTGAAAGCATCTGCACAGTGTCTCTGAGCAAAATGCTGGTTTTTGTGCCATCGCAGTATGTGAAGCAAAAAAACTATTTAAGTGAGAGTTAAACTCAATTCATGCTGGGGAAAGAGAAAATGTTGCCTAATAATTGTATGTGAATTAAGATATCAATATCTATAAATGAGCATTAATTTAAAAGGTCACATGGCAAAACCAGTAATATTTCTTTACTGTAAACACTAATACAATACAGAAAGAAAACACAGTCCTTATGTATCTGGTAAGACAGACTTCAAAACATCTTCATTAGTATTTAAATGATTAAATATATTTAAGATTAGTGCAATAACTGGGCTAGGAATAGGGCTGGTAGATACGTCATTAATTCTCAGTTCATATGCTGTGATTTTATCAGACCTCACCTTTCACACTCTGGAAAAAAAAGATAACAGGTTTAAAACAGGTTTAAAGAGAGCCTGTGTACCATTAGGAGGGCTAGAGATATTATTTCAGTCTGAAACTAGATTACATTCTTTTTCTTTAGTTAGTAACTTTCAAAAGGTATCACATTCTGAATAAAATTAGAATTGGAGTATAGGTAGCAAACTGGAATATAAATGCTAAGCATTTGACAGAGTATTTTATAGTTAAGTGGTTTAGAGTTGGCAAGATAAATGGAGTGCATTATGAACTGCTTTGTTCCACAGCAGGGGTGAAATACATCCAGTTTCTGTATACACTGTGGAAAAAAAATAGTTACACAGTTGTGCAAAGAAGTGAAAATAGTGGAAGCATCAAGGAAACAGAGATCTCCTAAAGCCTCTGCTCTGTTTTTTGCTTTCAGTGAGTAATTTGGTATTGTCTAGCTTATCACGTGTAGCATTCACTTTCATCAGTCAAGCTGTTTCAAAATCAAACAAGGGTGGCAAATATTTACCTACAGGAATGGTGGAATTGGTTTATTTGTGTTATGATGCCTGTAACCTTTTGGGTAATACATTTTGGGCAATTGTACAGAATTATTTCAAATTTTAAAATTGAATATATATTGGTATATGTATAACAGAATTTATGGGCACAAGAGGTTTTCCAGGCATTGCATACACCTTGTGAATCATTCAGGTGTTTATATGTGGGTATCTAATGCCCAGGGCAGCTCAGGTCACTTTCAGCAGCCACTTTTAAAAAGGTATGGGTCATCCACAGCTCCAGTATTGAATCTGTTATTGTATCAATGTGGACACTTTGGATACCTAGGGGGTTCCTCAAAGCTTTGTTCACCTACATTTTACAAATAAATCCTGTCCTTGCAGCATGGGTGCTCCTGCAGCTTGTATTTTTATCACAGTGGAGTTCAGGAGATTTTGACATTCTTAGTAGAGCTTTGTGGCTGTAATAATCACACAGTATAGATTCCTCAGATAAAGTTATATTTCCTCATAGTAATTTTTTAATAACAATTTTCATGCTTTCCATTAAATTCATCAGCATTATTTTATGCATAACAATAAACCAGTGAGGATGTGTTTGCTCTACTTGGTTTATGTTCTCATTCAATGGCAATAATAGAAATTATTTAGCTATGTATATTCCTGACAATATATTAGGATTATATATGAGAGAACTTACATGTTGCGAGTCCTATTCAGATGTAGAAAATAATGAGAATGCAAGAAATTCAGAAGACATTATTAGGTCAAGCTAAGAGTTCTAAAGTTTTCTTCCTTTTGCCTAAGCTAATTAGTGCAAGCTTTCTATATTTAGCATTATGCATAGCATAAACCCATACAGAATTATTGCATTGTTACTCTGATAGTATTTAGTGTCACTATCATTGGTGGAAATCCAGAAATCTGTTTATCTACTCATTTTAATGATGAAAAGTATATCAGAAGGGATTTAAAATGTTTTAATTTAGTGGAGAAAAAGATATAGGTAGGACAATTTACCACTTATTTGTAAAAGACCCGAAGATGCTGCCCTGGAACATGTGCTAACATGTGTGTTCTCATTTCTGATGGAAATGCACAATGCGCCAAACTGAAGGGTTCATATTTTGTTGGCTGCAGTTAACCTGTCTTCATAAAGAATGAGAAAAAAAAATTCTGCAGGTCTTTTTGTATTTATATCAATAAATAAGAATTCACCTTGACTGTATAATCACATATAGATTTTTATAATCAAGAATCTCTTTTTTTTTATAGAAAAGTATAAGCTGTATTTTGAAACTGTGGCCTACATATCTTTGCAAAAATCACTTTGCGTGACTCTTCGAATGATTCACGCATAAATTCAGACTTATCTACTGCACTGCAGATATAAAAGTTTTACTAACCTTGCTAGTAAAGACTTAGCAAATTTGAAAAACAGGACATGTTATAATTCTCAGACTGGTTACATATACCAGCTGGGATTCCACCATATGTTTATTGGAAAAATAAGTTCCTATTTTTATTTTAGTTGTTGATACAGTGTCTGAAATCTTATGCTGTATCCCTGTATGATCTCCTTGTCATACTTTGGAAACAGTGCAATATATTTACAAGTTTTTTTAACAATGATATTGCAGTGCAATGATCATATATATTATATTTATTATATTCATATATTCATTATATATTCAATTCAGAGACTATCCTTGCATTAATAACAGAACAAAACCATCTGTTAAAAACCTGAAATTTAATCTGAACATACCCCTTTCTGAAGGGTAATTAGAAGTGAAATCAAACCACAAAGTGAGATTCAGAGGCAATTTTTCAGCTAACAAAGTAATGCATAGGCTGCTTGCAATTTGAGGTCTCAAATTGCAGAGATGGGGATAATTTGGTGTTACAGAATGACAGTCTAAAAAACTGACTTGGTTAGGTTTAGAACTCTTTTCTAGTGTGGCATAATAGGATCTGCTTATTTATTACCTTCTCAGCACATCTGAAGAAGCCCACAGAAAAGCATAAGTTTAAAATCCAGTGGTAAATCAATGGGAAATTACCTGTAAACATACAAATTTTATGACAGCTAAGTATGGGGAACATTGCCTGCAAATTATGTAGTATTTACAGTATTACAATACACTGTTGCATGATCTATCCAGTATTTTGATGACAAGACTCTTTAATCATTCACTTGTACATGGAGACATTCTCTTCATAGTAGTGAGCACAGTCCATTAACTAATCCTGCACATAGCCATAAAAGAAGAGTGCCTAAAGTGATACAAAGAAAATCAGGACTTTTTTGGAAGGTGTTTGACAGCAAAAATATCAAGCTAAAATTTCATTGGTAGTGTTACATTTAAAGTAAATGCAGAACTTGGACTGAATGTTCTGAATTTATAATAGATCTAGATCTATAAAAAGATTTCAAGGTAAGGTGAATTTGCTGTTGCAGCAACAGAATTTCTTGATGCCACTGCTTACACTTAGAGTAAGAAAACTGGTCAAGGAGGAATCAGAAAGGGGCTTTTCCTCAAGCAGTCTGTACTCTAATATATGGTTTTACTACTGCTGCAGGATGAGAAAGACCAAAACTGTGAGGTACATTTGCATGTGTATGCTGTGTCTGTTCAGAAGGACAGTGCATGATTATTGTTGCTTCCCACAGAATTGCTTTACCATCTCTTAAACAAGAGTCCTGCATAATCTGTTTGGAACAATAAAATTGTTATTTTGACTTTTATAGTTAATTTATTGGTAATCTGCAGGTAGATAATTATTATTTAGACTGATAAAAGATCAATACTGTGTTATTTTGTATAGTTTACTGAAATTATTGTGATAACCTTTGCAGCATGAAATATAATGGCAGAATTTCGATTTGGTTTGGTTTTGAAAAGCTTAATTGCACACGGAATATCTGTAGTCTGTTGACAAAGTTTATTGAACAGAGATAAAAGTGATAGCATTCATCACAGAGTAGGAAGCCAAATGCTGGCTTGAGAAGCAGCCTGAAAGGAATTAGCAAGAGAATTATGCAATTCCTGAAAAGATGGTAGCAATTCTCTCTCACCAGTAAAGAGAAGACCAGCTAAAGTTCAGATGTCCCAGGTTCTGTCAAATTCCAGCATTAATTACCAACTTCTCAAGCAGTTCCCTGTACTCCAATTTCAGTATTTTCCTGCCTCTACATACTGCATTTTTCAAGGTGATGTTAATAATAAAATTTAGATATAAAAATGCACTAAACATCGATACTTTAATAAAAGTTGATCCTATCTTAATGAAAAAACCTTTTAAACTATGCATTCCACAGAGTGTTCTCACAAGATATATTGAATAGTTTTGGGCCTTTTCCCATATTTTAATGGGTTTTGCTTAGAGCAGTGTCATCATTCTGGTGGAAAAAATTATCCAGTGCATAATGTCTAATTGTTTTCACTATTGCTACTATCGTCTTTGTCCTGTTTGAGGAGAAAAAACAGCTTCCAGACTCATTATCAGATGCACTGATAACAGTGATTCTGTATTCCTTAATAAACAGGTTGCTCATGAAGTTGGTCTGTTTATATTCATTTGTGATCTGTGGCAGCGTTAAGGGTTTTTTTTTTTTTTTTNTGCTGGGGTGGGTTTTTTTTTTTTTTTTTTTTTTTTTTTTTTTTTTTTTTTTTGTTGTTGTTGTTGTTGTTGTTTTTAGTCTTATCATATTATCTGTGAGGTTTATGAATCTAGAAAGGAGCAAAATACCTTCAAAAGAATGATATGTGGGTTGCAAAGCCTTTCTAGGAGCCCATAGGGGTCTCTGTGGGACAATCCATATGGCTGTGAGTTCTGTGTTGCAGCAGGCATAAAACAGCATCCCTGCCTTTGAAACAGACAGAGCAATTGAGATGAACTGACAGAGATGGAAATACTGCTGAAAAAAAAAAAAAAAACAGGGGGAAATGCTGTGGCTAGAGGAAGAGTAAACTATTACTGTGCACTTCATTATTCAGTCAAAGGGTTGGTTTTTTGTTGTTTTTTTTGTCACCTCTAGTTTATTTTCTCAGAATACTGTAGTGTGTAAACATTATCTTTAAATTAATTTAAAAAGACAAATGACAATTATTCATGTGCTTTAGAATACAATGTAAACTCTCATGAACAAAGCTTCTACTCTAGGCTTTTTTTTATGATACTTAAAATATCAGTGACAATACAGTTAAGTTTTCAAACACAAAATTTACTTGAAATTGAATTTAAATTAACATTTTTTTGCTAAAACAAAGTATCATGTATTTGTTATAATCTTGTCCAATGGTCTGTTCTACAGTGTTCTGTTCTATGTGAGTGAGATGTCAACCTACCTATCCTACAGGATTTCACTGACAGCTTTTTAGTAATGACTGCAGTCTATTTTCAATCTCATTTTTCACAGATTTCATATGGGAATTTGTATGCATGTAATGTAAAAGGAACCAAAACAATATTATGGACAATGACAGCATAATCTTAATTTTCCTCAAGTCCTATACACAGAAGCTGCAGCAACTGCCTCTGGATGTTGGTTCTGTTTCACTACTTTGCCACCTGGGGAAAAATGAAAGAATCAATACTCAGATTCTGGTGGTTATACTTTAGAGGTTATTTCTTTTTAACAGATGAATTGTTTTCCACCTTTTCCTCATAAATATAATCAAGGGAAAATATCTAGTGGCAACTGAGGTAGCTAAATACTGCAGCTTTTCTTAGCTGCAGATAAAAAGGTTGTAAACCTTGCTTGACAGTGTCCAGTCACAGCATGAAGGACAAATTTTTCATGGACTTTGCATTAGTGTGATGTATGGTTCTCTTTGTCCCCTCCCCCACAATAAATTAACTTCATCCAGGATAAATGTAAATACAAGAGCAAGCAGTAACATTACTTGATAATTTAATTCTTCTTCACTGTGTCCTTGAAACTTTTCAAAAAGCACTGTAATCTTTTAGAGTGACTTAATGCATAAGGTAACAAAGTACTGAGAGATCCCAATAGTTTTACAAAATTAGACAGGCATTGATTTTAAACTGGGAGGGCTTTTCTTTCTTTGTTAACATCTTTCTTTGTACACTAAAGGAAATTTGATGGAATGCATCTATCTCTGGTCTTTTAAATTATAATGCCAATTGAGATGTTTATTACTAAATAGTTGGCATTATTACATGTTATAAATTTCAAGACTACAGAGTTATTATATTCTGCCAGTAAAATTAAGAATGCATGTACTGATTTATTTTCATTTAAGCATGAACTGAAATGGTTTTAACTTCTTGATCCTCTGAGAATATGCTACCTAAAGGCCTTCACCTGTAGAAATAAACATGTGTGGACATGACTGGGATTTTTATTTTTCTGAATGAATGTGTAATGCTAATAATTCTTACTTGCATAATTTGTCTTACCGTATAGTCTTCACTGCAGAGATAAAGCTCCTTTGATTTTCAGAGGTCTGAATACAAAGTAGGTCTGCCCTGATGATATAATTTCATACTAAGTCATATCTTTCATCGTGTCTAGAGATCAAAGAGGCAAGAATCTTGTACTTTTGACTGTGACCACTGAGACACCCTTCTCGTAATGGTAGAAAATACTGGAGCCTTCATGGTTCATCTGAAGGAATTAACTCACGGGGATTAGCTCTGCTCCTTTGCGCCTTTTCTCCATCTTACCCTATGCTCTTAGCATATATGATCACCTGGTGGCCTAAATTAATCATAGTTTTAACAACTTAATTTTAACAGACCCTTGATGATGCTGGCTTCATCCTCCTTCTGTCAAAGGTATGGGATCTCTCATCTCAGTTCTATTGATAGGGAGATGTCATATCTTTTTTTTCAGCTAATCAAGTACAAACCCCAGGAGTTTTGCCACTATCCCTTTTGGAGAGTTGAGTTTAAATTCAGAAATTAAACCAAGTAAACTGTCAGGATAAAACCAGAAAGTCTTTAAGCTTTGTTAGTATTTGAAAGGTTCAGGGCATGAGGATCATGCAGTCCAGTTCACAGCTTGGATGTTATTGGGTTGAAGTCTGTGTACTCATTAGGTGGCATCGTTGTAACTTTTGATGCTTATGATTTATAACACAGCACATGGACTTAAAATATATCTGAGAAAAGAAGAAGAAAACTGAAAAACTTGGTTTGTATAGACACAATACTTTTCAGAGACCATTAGTATTGAATTGATATTAACTCACAGAGGAAAAGTCTCTCTAGTCCTTTTACTTCCCTGTTGGATATAATAACATTTTCATTTGGTTTTCTTTTTGTCAATACAGTTATTACTGTAATTTTTGTGAACAGTTAAAAGGGTATTTAAAGCATAGTTACCCCAAATTCTCTGCAGGAACACAGTGCTGCATGACTGGAACATATATTATTAATTCACAGTTAGTAATCATCCTTGGAAATATCACTGAACATTATACTGGGTCTTATCTGATATAAACAGATGTAGTTCCACAGATATATTTTATATTTCATAATGCTCTTGTCCATCATTTCCATAGATTCATATTACTCAGAAATACGTTTCCTTCTTCTAGGTAAAGTGTCTGAGCTGTAACTATAAACATGTAATATACAGATGTGAAAGACCTGGTGAAAACTAATGCCCATTAACCAGTATTTGGGAGAACAGACAGTTCTGTTTAGTATTGGCTGAAAATTTAGGACTCCTGACAATAAATGCAGGAGCTCTGTTTTTTCCTGTAATAAGTGACTTTTATTCAGCCTTAGGCATAACACTAAGAGGCTTCCAAATTTTAATTAGATTTTTTTTTTTGTTACATTGATTTTAGTGGTCCTAGACCAAAAGTTAATTTTACCCAACAGACCAAACAAGTTGAATGTCATAACTAATAAAGTTAGTAGCTAGGAAGAAAAAGAGCATGAATATGCACTGTATATATTTTTCTATTCTTCTTATCTAGACTTACTCTATGCAAGAAATTAATGGTTAGGATTAGGATCTGAGGACTAGCTGCCTGGTGGATCATCTTTAATAGCCATAAGGATAGTTTTGACTCGGCTTTCAGTATCCAAATTTTTCCAAGATTAAATTTTTACCAGATTTTTAAAATTTAAGATTGTGGGCAGATTTTGAATGAATTATATCTAGCTGTTAGCAGAACTCATGAGAGAACAATCAAAATGTTGTCTGTCACATGTCTGGGACAGTAGGAGTAACCTTTGGACTACACTTAGAAAAAGCATCTTGGACTCTTTTGTTCTCCTATCATACATTCATATGTTATTACTTCCATTATTTGAAAGTTGAGGTCCTTGCTACATTTAATATCTTTGTGAATGAAACCAGCTTCAGTAAAACAAACAAACAAACAAACAAAAACCCTGTTAGATATCGTGATATGGATTCTCTTTTATATAGGCAGGTTTAAATAAGTGTACTCTGCCTTGATTTTTAAAAAAATGCTAAAAACTGACCTGATAGTGGAGTTTTTCTTGGCAGTGAAAAAAAAAATTATAAAATTACTGCTAAGGTTCTGGTGAGACATAAAAGAACTCTGTTAGCCAGCTATATCAGGATATGATTTATTGTAGTCATGGTTTATCATCCAGTGGCCATGAGTATATTAGACCTATCAAAACCAGAAATCTGAATTCATGTTCTTTCCTCTATGGTGCTTGGATAATGCTTTGCAGCAATATATATTGAAGAGAGAGATAACACTTCAAGACATGTGTTGCATAGCTTAAATTACTACAAAGTGTAAGAACAAATTTTGACTGTCTTTTTTCATTGCTTCTAGATATTTATATGAAATGTTCAACTCAGTGATGATAATTATATGTCAATGTCCAAGTCAAGAATACATGTATGAGTTTGACAGTGAAAATTTTTCTTGTAAAATTATACCTGACCATTTCCTTAAAATATTAAGGGTTAGTGACAATATGCTGATTTTGAAGATAAGTCAGCTTATAGTATGTAAGAACTTCTGTTCCATTTGGCTATTAAACCTATATTTCCTATTACATCATCTATAAGATAAATAGTGACTATGTGACAACCTTAAGTATACCATAAAGCCTGAAAAAGAAACAAATATCTAGTACCTCCAAAATATATGTGCTAGAAAACTAGATAGATCTAAACAGCTCAGCAACAGGTCTCCATATCAATAACTTAGTCATCAGATTTTAATAGCTTCAGTGATCTAGGGAAATAGACTATATCCAACAAAATGCAAGTTTATAGCTCAGTGGATGGAGATTCAGGCTTCTATTATAAATAAATGGCATTGCATTAAATTGCCCTAGCCTCTTGCTGCACAGCACCATCTGACACCAGTAAAATATTACTACATTACCTTGCCCTTTGTACCAACAGCAGCAGCACATATTGCCAACAACAACTAATTTGCCCCAGAGAATACCGGGTCCTTTCTAAACTGCAGTACTCACGAATAGAGGTGGGTTGATCATCTACTTCTTCCATTAATTTCCAATGCAAGAAATACTGGATTTTGTGGCAGAAGGATCATTCAAATGACTGAAAGGTCACCCTATCGAACCATTTTTGGTTCTTTGATACAATCGTTCCTGTATATTACATAATAGGTGCTGATTTACAGTATGCAGCTTTTACTGAGAATATCGTACTTTATTTTTTCAATAAAAAATCTTAGCCATTTACAAAAAGACATGGTCCCCAATTTAGTAATTATTTTTCAGAACATTATGAAATAAGATAGAGATGTTCTCTTCACTGGTGGATTGAGGATGGGTAGACATACACATTACTTTACACAGGTATTCAGCATCTTGGACTTTCAGCATCATAAAGTTCCAGTTGGAACAAAACTTGGTAAAAATTATAAAGGATGATCCTAAAGTACTCACAGGCACATATGGATAAGTGTTCTAACAGCAGTGTGTGTTTTAAGTACAATTAACATAGAAAGAAATACCATTCCTATTATTGTCACGCAATAAATATGTTATTTGACTTGATTGCTTTACTTAGTTACCAAGTTAAAAGCCTGTGTATGTATATTGTGACGAGGAAAAATACTGCAGCTCTTCAATCTCTTACAACTTGAGAATACACTACAAAATTATTGCAAAATTTGTCCTATGTTATGTCCAAAAAGTCTTGGTGACTTCACAGGCAGTGTGCTTTCAAAACCAATGCCTAGAAAAATTTCCTCTGTGGGTTGCTTCTGTCCTACTGGAGTGGGTTTGATATAATCTAAGAACATATTACAAACTGTCTGCCCTTGGGATTGGGGCACCTTGTATGTCTCACAGTGTTGTATCTGAACTATAAGAGAAGTCAGGCAAGCACTAGATGGCTACATGACCAGTCTGATAAAGTAAGGTTAATACATACATAGACTAGGAGCTCTAGAGAGTTTTGCAGTTCAAAATTTAATTAGTTAATGGCATTTCTAAGCACAGGATGTTATGATTTTCATAATTTAGTTATGACTGAAATTTGAAAATTGAGGATTTTTTTTCTTGTGCTCCATTATTTTTTTCCCCATGGCATCTGTTATTGGTCACTGCCAGAAAGAAGACTTTGAGTAAACATACTCTTTGGCATTGAGGAATTATTTAAATTACCTTTAATCCATTTAAGAAAACTATTGGATTACTTCTATAACCTTCTAAATATGCTGATTATTACTGCTCAAAGATTACACAATTTGTCTAAACAGTGAAGTAGTAAACTGCATGACTGAAAACATTTACTCCCTGTTCTGACACTTTCCCCTTGCAGTCACTTCATCCTACAGAAACTCTGCTGTTGTTGGACTGCCCTACATTAGAAATACACTGTAAGACACTAGTGTGTGATACAACCAAAGTAGTCTTAATATTGACAAAATTCTATCAGTAAATCTGCAATTTGCCTTGTAATTGTTAATTTTACCACTTCAGAAAAACACAAGTTCTCTTTGTGAAGTGAAATTTGGCAACAAGACTTTATCTTTGCTAAAAGTTTTCATCATGCACACCCTTATCCTTTTTTAGATCAACATTGTTGTTATGGGTGGGAAAAACAAAATACTGCAGTTCTAAATTTTCAGCATAATAGATGCAATATTCAGAAGTATTTAAAATTGTAGATGCTTTGTGGATATTTTCTTAGTAAGTTTTTTCTCAGTCATTTAATGATGCTGTATATGCTGCATGGTTTGAACCCAGTAATCCAGCTATCAGAAAAAAAGATTTTCATATGACAAAAGCTGTATGCATACCCTTACTGCAGTCATGGCAATAAAATCAGTGTAACACCAACTTAACAGTGCTGAACTGAAGCCACATATCCTGGTGACCTCTAAAAATATGCATACAGCGTTAGGGGACTGGGCATGATTTACTCACTATTCAGTCGGGTTTTTCAACCTTTACTGACCTCAGTGTAGTTACAGCTGTGGTTATTCTGATATCTATGCTAGGTAGCCTACTACCTTTCTGCTCTGAGCTGTAAATCAGGCAAATCTCTTCCTGTGTGGAAATGCCACTCTCAGTTCCTTGTGTTAGTTTTTCAAGGAAGATATTTATTCTCTTTGTTGCAATTAGCTTGGTTTCCTGCTTTATGAGATTCTCTCTGCAGGTGCTGTAAGTCTTAGAGAAAACTCCTCATAAACATGATCAAAAGTATTTTATTCATAACTATAGTTCATCTGCTGAGCTTTCTTGATCATAACTCCCCTTGTTCAGAAACAAACAGAACTGTACTCCAAGAATCACTTTTCTCTTTCTCTTCAGAAGTAATCGTATCTATCAGCCTCTTTATTTAGTCACCAAGAAAACTCACCTCTGGCTGCTAGGAACTGTAAATTGAATTGCAATACAGAATATAAAATATAAAGCCTCAGATAACAAAACCTGGCTGCAATTATAATCACACACACAGAAGAAAAAAAAAATAAAAACACATAGGGAGACTTTAAAAGCTGAGTGCCAGACAAGCAAAATAAAACAAAAACCAAACCAAAAGTAATCTACTTAGAAATAAAGTAGATTTGCTCCGTATGTCTTCTAACTCATAAATTTCATTAACAACACATCATGGAATCTGTTAATGTGGAAGTTTGTTGTGCTTAAGTATTAGTTGAAGCAGTGATGATATTATTATTTTGTTTGTGATTTTTATCATTTTATCTTTCAATTACAAGAAATCTGGGTAACATGGGAGAATATAGGCTTGGTGAAGCATAAATAGGTCTTGAGTACTAATTTTCTACCTGCTACCTACCTGTGTAAGTAATATTTTATGCTCTGTATCAAGGGGGAATTATACATGTATTTTGTAGATTAATTATGTGAAAATTCTGAGGTATAATTTCTGAACATGTAGAGTGCTGTGTAAAAGTGAAGACTCAGATCCACATAAGTGTTTAAGCACTTAACACCTGTCAACACAAAATTAAGTGCCTAGTTCACATTTCGCAATTCTGATTTTTTGTGCTTGTTTGAAACTTTAGCATTTCCTTTAATCAAGCTGTTGTTGCTTGTAGAATGTGTTAGGGTACAAATTCACATGGTGGCAAGGATTCTTAAAATGTTGCAGTTCATTATAACTACACTTTCAGTTTTGTAGAATGCATTTTCCATCCTAAGGCCTTACGTAGCTCTGCTAACATAAGTTAAAATGAATAAGAAAATGGAAGCCTTTATTCCCAAAGGTGTGTTGGTCTTTTGGTGTACATTTTCAATTGCAATTATTACTCTAGGGAGCACTAAGTTTGCAAAGGTTTTGGTTTGGGGGGTTTTGCTGTTGCTTTTGTTGTTGTTGTTTTGGTTGTGATTTTTTTTCTTCAAAAAATAATGCAATTCTCTATTTTTAGTCTACAGAAGTAATTACTAGTGCCAAAGGATTGGGGTCCATCGTGAGTCCTATGAATAGAAGAGATTGCTTTGTAATTGCACAGAAGGAAAGAATATGAGACAGTAAGGCTTGGTGAGGAAATGGTTTGATAAACTTCTAACTAGAAGGTTCATTTCTTCGTCATTTTGCAGATTGCTTAGTTTGCAACAAGACCTTGAGTGTCGTTACTCCTTTCTTATGCAGAGGTTTCATTCAGCTGTCAGCTTCACAGAGCTTTTTTCCCCACTGCCTCATGCATGAACTGTTGCTGTATGAACCATGTGTGTGTATAATATACTGCTATGATCATGGGGACAAGCCATTAGGTAAAAATAAATTCCCATATTTTTTTCACAGATAAACATGCTGAAGGCATTAATGATGTATTTGGTACCCCTAACCCAGAAAATAATTTCCAATAATGACATCATCTCAATTTAGAAAGTAAAATAAAGATGTTATTTGTCGTTCAACTATTAGTTTGCATCTTGAAATGATTGGTCTGCCTCTCACAAGTCACAGGAAACAAAGATACAATAAAAAGGTAGAAATGGAAGAATAGATATGAAAAAGAATCATACAGAAAAAAATATTATTGGACTACTGGTTCTTCATTACCCAATAAATTAAATTTTAGCAAATAAATAATTTATTGAATCTATTATTGAATCTTTATTGAATCTATTGAATTACATGTTGGCAACTTACTTGAAAGTATCATTATAAGAATAAGAATAAGAATAAGAATAAGAATAAGAATAAGAATAAGAATAAGAATAAGAATATATTCTTTTGCTGCTATAATTCTTGAAAAAATAATCTTCTGTGAAATAAACTAAATAAATAAATTATGCACTGATTCCAAACTTACAGTCCTGGATTTTTTCTTAAACATGTGTATTTGGGATCAGTCTTTTAACAATCTTGAAAGTAAGGCTGAGGCTTATGCCCAACAAGAATGTAATGAGTATAATGCTTAGGGTTTTTAGTGGCTATGTTGATGTTTTTAACAGAAACTGATTTGTCTATATAACTTGACTTATAGGACTTTGGATCTAGTTCAACACACAGGGAACAAAAGACAGAGATGCTTTTCTACCAACTTTCCAAAGATTGGGGGGTTTTCTTTTTGTTAAACTTTTGTAGTTAAGTGGAAAAGAATCAGTTTAAAGGCTTTGGCTTAAGACAGCACAAAGCCACCAGGGGAATTCATTGGTACTAGAGAAGCCTCTTGATCCACATAATACAGTCTGTAAGGCTGAGAGTCCCAAGGGGGGATCTTAAGGTCCTTGTTTTTAGCTTTGTGCCTGTGATGCCTTTTGGACTAGTACTATGTGTTGCAGAAGCTCCTGAAATCATGAGGGACTTGGCATCACAGAAGAGGATCCTTCATAAAAAATTAGTTAAGGCTCATTTGATTCCAGTCTATAAAGCTGATAGTATCTGAGGGCTTCTGATCTCACATATATTTTTAATACAGACTGAGGAAGAACTGCTTGCAAAGCTCTCTTACTCTAACTGTTCTGTGGTGTTTTCTAAAAATCAAAAAAAAGATGAAATAAAAATTTTAGAAGTCTGAAACTAATAACAAAGAAACTAATAACAAACTTTGTTTTTAAATAAAGCTAAGGCACCATGAAGCAGTATTTCTTCTTATAGGATGTCACATTTACAAATTTTTATGTAAGTATATTTTAATTCAGAAGCTTTATATTTTTTTACTTTCTCAAAATTGCTGCATTGCACTGTTGTGCACGTTTGTAAATTAATGTAGGTAAATCTTTTCAAATTATAACCTTGTCATTTAAACACAGATATGTATTTCAGTTTGAAAATGTAATGATCACAAAACCCAGGAAGTCAGGAACAATTATTTGCATAATCAACTAGAATTCATTATTTTTGCTTATGTTTGTTTACCCACAGAACAGTTCTGACAACATAGCAACCATGAACAGGTGCCTGATTTCAGGGCAGCAAAAATGGAGCTTCTGTAAAGTGCAACAGAAAGGTTCAAAGTCATGCAGTCAGGGAGCAAAACCAAGACAGTTAAGGCTCGTGGTTATGGCCTGTGAAGGAGGTTTCTCTCTCAGAGGTGTTTTCAAACTTACACTTGTGACAAAATGTATTTCATGATGTGCCACAAAATATATCTAGGATGACTCAAACATGTCCATGAGCTGAGAAAGGGTTACTACTTCCTGCTGAAATAATCCAGGAGTGCTTCCTGGGATGGAAGCACAGGATGGCACAGGATGTTGAGAGTGCTTCCAAGTCACAGATTTGCTATGTAGTCTGTAGCTTCTTTTCAATTTCTGTCTGTCTTAGTGCTAGAAAGGGAGCCTTTGTTTCTAGACCTGTATTTATATATCGATTTACATACCCAAGATAGCCTATCACAGTTACAGTTAAATGAAACTTTAAAGGTATTTAAAATGTAGACCTTGCAGTCTCATTAGATGTCTCATCCCCAGCATTCTCCATTTGCAAAGTTATTTCTCTGAATCAAGGGCTCTCCCCAGATCATAGGATGGCTACAGAGATTGTCCTGAAGAATATTCACCTGGGGAGCATTTTGCAAGTGTTACAACTAATTTCTTTTGCTTAATCTGTATTTTAATTGTGTTTTCTTTACTTAAAAACTATCCATTTATTTTTAGTATTTTTAGGCCCCTTTTGATTTGTTTCAGTGCACCAACAAGAGCATATGTTCAAAATATACTTTTGTTATGGTTTATTCTTACAACCCTACAGTGTCTGTAAAGAGAAATGCTGGGTTTGTTCCTTTTAGAAATTTTTTTTTTTTTTTCAATAAATAGAGGCAATTTTTTAGGAAGACTAATTCTTTTTCCAAAGAGGAAGTGTTTTCTGTATTATCTATAAGTGCCTTAATTAGTGCAATGCAGTCTGTTCATAAACAGCTTTCTCTCTTACCAGTGAAATAGACAAACACTTAAAATTTTAATGTAGCCTAAAAGCGTCTTTATATTTTTACTAATGTCTGGTAAGGATAATGTTCTTGTATGAAATTAGCATTATGAAATTAAAAATTATATTCAATTGTTCTCTTATGTCCTCTTGACTGTTAGAACACTAAATCTGTATTTGACAAGGAGGTAGGACACAGTAATTGAACTTTTCTTTAGTAAAGAATGAGGAGCTTATTAAAGATTTAACTAATACCTTTAAGTACAAACATTTATCAAAGCAATTTCAGTAGGAGAGCTCTTTTGTTTCTAATCCAGACCAGGTTTAGTCTCTGTTCTCCCTTTCTTAATAGGGTAATTTACATTTTTCCAGGTGTTGAGGGGACACACTACTTAAATGTAGATTACTAATTAGAAAAGACAGTCACAATAGATAAGCTTGTGTAGGGGGTGAGATGCAGGGAATAATTTTCTGCAGGCACAGTAATTGAACAACAGAATCCTTACAGTTGAAGAATCTGATTTCTGTGAAAGATGTTTATCCATCATGAAACCTAACTTTGCTACACAGTTTTACTCATCATACTAATTTTACATGGAAATAACGAAATTGCATTAAAAACAGCTCAACAATCTTGACCTTCCCTATTGAGACCACCCTGAATGTTTGGCACTGCATATTTTTTCACAGAACATCCCAATGAAATAACTTGACAGATAAACCTTCTTCAAGCTATGTATCATGATGGGAAAACCTGCTGTTGCTTGATACTTCAGCATAGTTACCAGGTTAAATTTACCTTTGGATTAAAGGTGGATTTATTTACAATTTCAAATTACTTCACTTTGAATTCTTGTTTCTTCAAAGGTAAGAAATCTCTGAACACAGGAGTCTGCAACGCCTCATGCAAAACTGAAAATACAAGCCTGGCTGTCACAGCATTAAGCTTCTGAATGCTTGACTTATCAGTAGACAATTTTACAGGAAGCACAAGGAAAGTGTCCTAGATAACAAATATGAATGACCAATTATAAGTAAAGTGCAGACTGAGAGCTTTGTAAATGCAAGTAAATTACACAGATACGAGTTCTAACTTTCTTACCTTCCCAGCTGCCATGTCTCTAATATTAATCTAAATTATATTATTTTCAAAAGGATCATTTAAATACAAAGCATTAAATCTGTTTCATTGGATTATTTCTATGTGATATTAATATATTAATATACTAAGTTTTTAATCCACTGGTTGTTTTGTGGATATTTTCCCCTCTTAGCCTAGCCTTTGATATCAGTAGGCTGACAATCTTTGTCCACAATGAATTACATTGTTCAGAGGTGTTGATCATTCTAGAAAAGTGTAAAAGGGATTTTGCTGGTTTATTGATGCTGGTTTCCCTATTAACCTCTTTTTGAATTAATGAGTTGGGACAGCTCTCTTGACAAAAGATTTCAGATGCACAAAGTAGCTATGAACCAGATATGCCTGGCTTTTGATTCTTTATTTGTATTTCATATAATATACAATTTCATAAGGCATTCATAAGGGGAATATAATGGAATAATTAATAAATCCAAAGAAGCTGTGATATGAAAATATACTGCATAGATAGAAAAATGACTACATGTATCAAGCTAAATATTTGATTTATTTGATTTATTCCTTCAGCTAAAGTCTGCATATTAACAGTTTGGTGTTTTTCAAAGTAGTGCTGCTGACTTACGATTACTAATGAGCACATCCAACTGTCAGCAAATTTTATCATTCTGTATTGCATGTAGAAAGTTTTGTGCCTGCTTTGAACTTTAGAAAGTTTATGTTCAAATATTTTTCAGTAATTAAAAATCAACTATTCCTTGTGGCCATTGAATCAATGACATCTTTGCCTGCAGTTATGATTGCTTCTCTTGGCTTGCTGCTTGCTTTTTGCTTTTAATACTCTCAGATATAATCAGAGAGATCTGTATGGCTTGCAATAAGCTTAGAATCACTGTCTTGTTCCAGTTTGCCTGAATCATGTGTTATGTGGGGTGTCAGCCCTCACAGTCCACAAAAAGGGGACACAGCTGGACACACCCAAAGGGGTGTTCCACGCCATATAGAGTCATGCTCAGAGGAGTGAGGAACCCTTGGAGGGATGTCATTTGTCTACCAAATTCACGGCTGTGTGTGAGATGGAGCCTTGCTTTCTTGGGGATGGCTTGGGGATGGTCCATGGGATGTGGTGAATGAATTCCTTGTTTTGCTTTGCTTGGGCATACAGCTTCTACTTTCCTTACTAAAGTGTCTTTATCTCAACCTGTGAGTTTCCTCATTTTACCCTTCTAATTCTCATCCCCATCATTCTGTGGCAGAGTGAACAAGCAGCTGGGTAGTGTTTAGCTGCCAAATGGATTAAATCATGACATCAACCTAAATATTTTTACATCATGAATAGTGCAAGTTTATTGCTCTTTAGAATCCCAATTAATTCCTTTCATTCCAAATTTCTCCTTATATCACAACATGTAGCTGATGAAGACTTCATGACTTCACCTGATAAACTCCTGCTATTGCTGTGACTTTTAATAAGCAAACTTCAGGCCATTTTGTGAAACAATACATTTGGCTACAATAAATGTTAATTTCTGTTTTATGAGGCAAATTTGAAATATAAAGATTTTAGTGCAATGTGGTAGTTACACAAGATACTGCTGTATTCCTCTATGGATGCACTTTTCAGTATATATGTATAGATTACATCTAATTATATTATATCTAATTATATCTATCTTATATATTATCTTATTGTATTATATCTAATTATATCTAATTATATTATATCTAATAAAGAAAAAACTTGATCATTTTATAAACTTGAAATAGTTGAATGTATTGAGAAATAGCATCGCCCAAGAACCCCCTTGCATTAAACACTGTTACCTACTGAAGTTTGGGTTTCATATTTTCTACATTGGAATCAGGTGTTTTTGTTTTTATTTCTATTTTTAAAATGCTATTATGGTGATCGTGTGAGATGTGACAGTACATAGATCTTACAATTGCAGTTTTTTCTAAATAAAAGATCTTATCTTTGGGAAGCTTCCATTCTCTTTAGGCCATTGAAGCAAATCTATGTTTACTGATTCCCTAGATGAAGCAGGATGAATTACAAATAGAAGAGCAAAGAAAACACTCTATAAATACATAGAATTCCTTTGGGTACCTCAGTCCATTCTCTTCAGTTTAGCACATTGTCTGCTAACATCAAAGAGGTGCTGTACATTTCCAAGTCTACCAGATAATTAGGGAATTGTAACTTTACAGTTTTCTTGCATGCTGGCCTTCAGTATTCTCAAATGAAAAAGCTACTGTAGATTTTCAGAAGTTTTTCACCATAAAGGTTGAGTGCAGACAGTCTCTAAAGTTTTAGAAGGTGATAGAAGAGAAGTCTGATAAAGTTATTGATCATAATTGTGATATCATGGTGGTGGGCCACAAATAGTTTAAAGAGGGACAACAGGACCAAAGCAGAATGAGTTTTATTCACTTAGACAACTTCATCTACCATTGTTCCTGTTGGTTTTCCCCTTAGGGCTGAGCAAAAAATCAGTACAGGAGAACAAAAATTAGCTGTCATCCCTTCACCAAAAAACAGATAATATATGAGGGATTAGGCAGAGCACCCTGGCCAGTCTGACTACTAATGGACAGAGTTCTCACTCATGCCAATGAGCAGCACATAATTATCTCATTGAAACACATTTAAATATCTTCTGTTCCCAAATGAAGAGCATAAAAATAGAATTGAGGGAAACAAAATAATCTCAAGGGACTGTAACTGAAAAAAAAAAGGGAAGAGAGTGAGCGTTGTACTACTGGAGATAGTGAATATATAGGAAAGCCAAAGTGCAGCACCAAAGACACCATTCCTAGTGTGAAAATTTGTATCAGCCAGTGCACAAGACAGTGTCAAGAAGGGCCTTTGTTCTGACACAGTACGGCTAGTTAGAGTTCTAGTTAGAGTTCCCCTTTGGATAATGAAACTTGACTCTGGAACATAAACACTTTTCAGTAACTAGCCACCATCCTCTGAAAATATGTTGAAAGAACTAGGTGTGTGCCAAGTCTAAATCAAAGTTTGAATATAGGTCAATTGAGAGAGGAAATTTCACAATCTGAAACAGATAAATTGTATCTTGGTACCAGAACTACTTTTCATTTCTCATCCAAACCAAAATTCCAAATTATTTAGAATGGGAGGAAAAGAAAACCATGTGGAATCCTTAGAATTCTGTACATTTTAAAGTGTGGAATATTGGAATATTCTTCATCTTGTTATCTTTGTCTTATCAGCAGAAATTATACCACACTCAATTTATCTTTGATAAATTTCCTCCTTGAACTCTAATCCTTTCATTATATTTCCAACTTCAAATGTAAGCCTACTTACAAACGAAATGCTTTTTTCTTAGATATTTTACTCTCTACCCATACCATGCTTCTTCTGAATGCTCTTGTGCTAAAGCCAGATTATTGAATAAGCTATAATTTATATATTCAAGCCTGTACATGAGAATGACCTAGAAACTGAGAATCCAGCTGATTTTTTTGCCCTTTCTTCCTCTAAAACAGCTATATCTAGAGCTGATGATTTCAATTTTGCTACCTTCATTCCATCTTGGCCTATTTCTCTTTCACATAAATCTTCAGCATCAGATTAAAAACTTTTATTTTCTCTTTAGATCCATTTTAACTGTAGTAATTAACATTATTCTAGTTTGTTTTGTTTCAGAGGAGATCTCAAGAGCTGCATACTTTTTCCATCTTGGAAAATGACTGCAGTGCTCAGATGCTTAAGATACCAGCCTTGAGGCAGGACAACATGGAAAACCAATGTCCCACAAACCATTAATTTGACCTAGTTCCTGTTTTAAAAAACAATTTTAGTAGATTGATTAGCAAGATATTTTTTTCAGAGCTAATTATGAAATAATTAGTAAAACTTAAATCCAGATCAATTATGAATTCATCCACTACCTTTCATACGTAGGAGTTATGCTTTAAATTCAGTGGCTGAATTTTGATACATAAATTTCTTTTCCTCTCCCTGCTGCCATCCTCCATGGCAACCAGTTCCTCCTTGTTTCATCCTAAATAAGCTCTTCATATTTACTAATATTTTTAGCTTGCCTAGGCAAACAAATGTCAGCTCAAATTAATGCCCAGTATTCATGGATATTATCATGCACTTTGTTTCTGTAGATGTGCTTTCAAGCAAAATACTAGCATATTGTGTGTAGGTTCTCTGGTAAAATAGATTCTATCTATTTGTACAGTGTTAAGCTACTTTTTGTCACTAAACATTGGTTTAACAAGAGAGCATATCACCTGTGAAACTGCAGGTGAATAGGACAGATGCATCCTCAGAAAATTCCTGCAGGTATATAGAAATAATTAATATTTACATATATTTACTCATCTATTGTTCTGGGGGATTTTGGGGGGTTTTCTTTTCAGTCAAACTTTCTGGTTCTGTGCTTTTTTTGAGACTACACCTGATATATACCGAGGTTAACAAAGAAATTCATATAATTTCAATGGATATCAATTCCATACAGTGTCAAACCTAAAATATCCATTTTAATTGAGAAACATTATTCATTACTTTAAGCTTTGGAACTATTTTTTAAAGTATGAACAGATTTTTTTTTGTTGCTGTTGGTTTATTTTTTAGTACCTTCCTATAGGGAGTTAATGTTTGGCCTTTCTTTTCTATTTGCATTCTTTTAATTTTTCTCCCTTCTGTTATCTTTGCTAGGCTTATTTTTTTCCCATCCATTCAATTCTTTTAATTCTCTTATTTTCTTTTTTTAAACTCCATTCCAATTTGGTTTTCTGAGATGTTTAAAAGCCCAGCACTTGAGTTTCTGACAACTATAGTTAGTGTCAGCTCTCTTTTTCTTCTTGTGCTGAACCAGCTTTTAAAAGCCACACCGGCTCTCTCAGCAGGTGACTGCTGACTTGTGCTGCTGGAAAATCAAGTCTTTCCAGACAGCCAGTGCCAGAGGAGGAAAGCTGCCTTGTGGCAGTTTTAATGACCTAAATTGAACTGGTACAATTGGGTGAGGAAAGCTTGTGCATTACACAGCTGATTAAGAATTGCATAATCTATAATTCTATTGCACCAGAGACTGCCAAGTGACTCTTCATGTCAGTAAATGAGGACAGTATATTTAGCAGCATGGAAATTCACACTTGAGGCTGTTTCTCAGTGTTTCACAGTTACCGTATTTTTCTCCAAAACTTATTATATCTGAGAAAATGAAAGGATATCAAAAATGTATATTTAAAAGTCAGGAGAGCACTAGCTTGTCATTTATCTTTATTTTCTGACAATAAATCATTGTCATATTATTCCCATGGTGCTAATTAAGAGTGTTCTAAAGAAGTGACTTAACTCATGACTCCGTGGCTCTCAAAGCAGTCTGCTGGGGAATATCTTCTGATTTCAAAATATATTGTAGACTTTTTTTTTTTTTTTTACTTTTCAGCTAAGAAAGTAAGCTAAGAAAGATTTTGAAAGATTTTTAAAGTATTTTCAGAGTACTTAGGTTACATTATGTCATGTTATTGCCGTAGGTGCTTCCTTATTCTATTTTGGCGATGATAGGAAAATTTCTTATGTGGGAAAGTTCACCTGTACAAAAGTGGGCATGATACCAGAACAGATGTAGGGATGAGGGATTTTGGGTGAGTTGTTTACATGTTTACAGAGGAGGTAGAGAGAAAAGAACACGCTTCTCAAGAAATTTACAGCTTTATTTCCATTCCACAGAAATGGAGTATAAAGGGTGTTTTTTTGACTGAGAGAAACTGTTTGTTCTTCCTTTGCTAGTCCTTTCCTGCCATGTAGGGCAGATTGTTACATTACACGCTCATAGTACTGAAATCCCTATCCAGCCCTTCTTATTCAAGTAGAGCTGTCACTGATTTCAATGGCAACTCTGCCTGATTAAAGGGAATTGAATACAGCCCTGAAGCAATGGTGCTTTGTCCTTGTCTTTGCACTTGTGGCCCTTAACCATTACTTTTAAAGAGCTTGAAGCAATACTGGCACCAGCAGTGTTTCAGGTGAAAAAGCAAACGGATAAAAAACAAAATCATGAGCTGTTCAAGTAAGTGCTGCTACAAGAAAAGCCAGTGTGGATCATACTGAAATAATGGAAAAAATGAAGAATGCATAGAAATATTTTTCAGCTTTCTGTAATCATTTAGATACATAAATCATCAATGTATCATAAAAATATGTAACATTTGTTACTTCTATTTACATTCATACAAATATGTTAAGTGGAACAACAGACATATGTTTATTCCAAGGTTATAACCATTGCATTGTTAAATCCATTCCAATATTGGCAGATATTAAAAATGTGACTAGTTATTTTTTTAATGGATATGCCAGAATTACTAAATAAAATGTCAATATACTGTTGTATATAAAGAGCTGAGACAGGGATTCTTAAATTTAAGAGCAAAATTCTTCACAGTATTAACTGAGAAATATGATTGAATCAAGATTTGAATTGAACTTTTCAATATTTGAACACAAAGGTCCACAGCAGTAGGACTGATATGACTAAATATAAATGACATATATTGGGTCCAGCACTCTATAGTCTTTTGTAGTCAAGTAAAAAAATCTGATTTTACGATTGGATTAATACAATTTAGGACTCTTCCTTCAGGTAGAAATATCACTATACGTACATATAGTACATATAGTACTCTCCTATAACAGAGATGAACCATGTAATTTCAATCAGACAAACTTATTTAAAATACATGTGTTACTATGTGTAAGTGCAGAATATTAACTACTGGATATGATTTCATCTTGGGAAGCAAGACTGTTAGAATAAATAAATAATCTAACATGCTCATTTCTCCTCTTCTGTTCTTCCTCTTCTCAGACAACTCAAGCTCAGTCTTAGAAGTCCCTGTCAGAAGTTTCTGTGTCCCGCATTTTACCTTATACTGATCTCCCTCAGGCCACCTCTTGTTTATTGGTCAAAGTACTGTTCTTGTCATCTGCTTTATATATTAAAATTATACATTAAAAATATGTATTGGTGTTTTCAAAACAAATCTATGTCTATTATTTAATTCAAAAGATAGAGAAGACATTAAAAAAAGTTAAATTAACAGAATCCTGTGCACATTCTACCTCTTCTTGTTTATTTTTTTTTTTTTGTATGTTAAAAAATCTCCTTGGTAACATATCTGCATGGGGACATCAAGACAAGGGTATCAGTGTATCATTCTTTTTTTTTTTTTTTTTTT
>VXBR01006364.1:400460-439256 GCA_013400215.1 Cisticola juncidis | reverse complement strand
TTTTTTTTCTTTTTTCTTTTTTCTTTTTCCAGTTCCAGCCTATTTCCTTTAATATACCCTCAGTTTAGCTTGAATCCTTTGTTCAATGCTCTCTTTCTGTTTAGACCAGAAGGATAGGTCAAAGGTCCTGATTCTGGAAGCTGATACAGAGTTATTTTGACAGAATGGAACTAAACAGAAAATAAATTTCCCACCAGGATGCCTTATTCCCTCAACAGTTTTCCCTTGCTTTAAGGATCTAAAAAGATAAAACAGCACCTAAATGAGCTAGATGTGCTCCATACTTTCAGAGTACTATCTCTTCAATCTATCTGGTCTTCCAATAAAACCTACACCAAGACTACGTGACTTTTTCTAACATTTGGAAGATCTAGCAAAATACTGAATTCTGACTGTGTGTTTTCCTCCCATAAGTTTGTTTTTTTGATTTTTTTTTTATGTCTTTATGATCCCATCATATTAAGCCATCACAACTCAATTTATTTCCACCTTTATTTTTAATGCAGTAATTTTTTAGCAAACTCAGACAAAGAAAATAATAATTCACTCATTGCAACATGGATTCATGTTTCCCAAATCATATAACCATTCACAAAGCTGGTTGCAATTTAAAGATGGTGTGTTGTGGGTAACAATATTTCTGCTAGAAGAATGTTTTTATGTAGCACCCAGCAGAATACAGTTAATAATGCATTGCTTAGCATTTTGAATAATTTTAGCAAAGGAATAATTTTAGGACTATAAACTTACTTGAGATGAGTTTTCCCCAACAGATCTTCTTTATGGCTCTGCTCATAAACTCATAAACCCATTAGCTGTCTTATTGACATACCTCTCTAACTTTCTCTTCATAGTAAATATACAGCAAAATGAAGTAAATTAAAAAGGTGCTTTCCTAGGTGAAAACTTGGAGGTGTTTACAGAATGCATTCTAAAAAGCTCTTTCAATTGAAGCTTATTAAATACACCTGGTTTGACTAGAATTCATACTAGATATTTGTAGAAACCTGTGCATTTCTAAACTTCCAGTTACTTTCTGCTCATGATTACACTCCTTCCTCTGCTTGATTCCTTTTAACTTCTTTTTTTCTCAAACCTGGCTTACCAAGACTGTATCTTGATAGATATAATTGTTAGAAGTAATATACTTGTTAGAAGTAATATTTCCTTAATTACACCAAAAAATTTATCAACTGATGCACCTTACATGTGTATTTCTCTTTCACAGATAAAAAATGATGGCAACTCTAGACATCCATATTAAAACTCTTGTACTCTTCCTTTTCAATTTTCAGCAGACAATTCTATTGAAAAAAATTTTTGTATGTTAATCATAAAGTGAGTGACTTTATATCTGTACTACCCATATTTAATTTAATGTCTATTACTGTGATTCTCAAGGTCATCAGGTTTTTTCTATATAATTTCTAAGCACTGCTGGATGATGTTTCCAACACAGTGTCTTTGGCAAACTTCATTATTATGTTTCTAATATCCATGCCAGTATCACTAATGAAATTATTAAATAACAGTGATCTCTAAGCTGATCTTTGATTTGTTGGTAGTCAGTCTGATACTTTTCTGTTTTAGTTTTTCCTATTTGCATCCTCTCTGTTGCAAGCTGTCTATTCACCTTATAATTCCTCTATTCATCTCTGGATTTTCCCTTTTTAATATTTCCAGTGTTGTGCCACATTAAACTCTTGACTGAATCACCAAATCACAGAATTGTTAGGCTTGGAAGGGATCTCTGGAAGTCCAACACCCCTGCCAAGGCAGGATCACCTAGAGCAGGTGACACAGGAATGCATCCAGGTGGGTTTTGAATGTGTCCAGAGAGGGAGACTTCACAACCTCCTTGGCAGCCTGTTGAGTTCTGTGCCACCCTCAATGGAAAGTTCTTCCTCATTTCTTGTATTTTAGTTTATGGCCTAGACTTCCTACCCTGTTGCTGGGGACCACTGAAAAGAGTCTGGCACCTTCCTCTTGGCACCCACTTTTGAGATATTTGTATGCATTGAAGAAATACGCTTCCAGTCTTCTCTTTTCCAGGCTAAACTGGTCCAGGACCCAAAATCTTTCCTCATAAGAAAGATGCTCCAGGCTCCTTATCATGTTTACAGCCCTCCAGCATCTCCTCATTTTTGTTAGACAGTGAAGACCAGAATTGATATGGCCTCCAGATATGGCCTCACTCAATACTCAATTAGAGGGAGAGGATCACTCCCTTGACCTGCTGGCCACACTCTTCCTGATGCACCCACCAACACCACTGACCCTCCTGGCCACAAGGGCAGACGACATACTGAAATTCAGGTGGATTTGGTTTATCACCTTCCTTTTTTTTTTATTTTCCCCATACAACAATAACTTTACGGAAAAATGTTGTTACATTAAACTGTTGTAATTCACATTTTCAAACTTGTGTGACACATTTTCTCAATTTCTGTATTTCTCTCTGTATTCTCTTCTTCTTCAAAGTCTTCTTAACAGTCCAGGAGTTTAAATCTTACTAAGATCAAACATACAGACATCTAATGGCTCAGATCATCATTTTCTTGATTGAAAGGGAAGATACTAAGTTTTCAGGGTCTCCATCTAATAAACCTTCCTGAGATCATGAAATTGCAAAAATCATCTGCTATTAAGTCTTAAATTCCTGTTTTCTATCACCTTAATGACTTAAGTGCCTTTCTCTGCTCCTTTTATCACTCTTCTTGTTCACAAGTGACTTGCTTTTGCTATTGGTGTGATCCTTTTACTTGGGAATATCTTGCTAGTTTTGGTAATTTTTTCCCCTGTGACATATTTCTTTCCAGCAGAATCAATCTCCCCTTGCCTCTGTTTTTTCTGTCTTCCATACTATTGAGTATTTTCTGTCTTCCCATTTCTCCTACTCTAAGTGACCACATTGTTGTAGCATTTTTTTTCTCTTTTTTATTTGCTAGTTAGACTTCTCCTGTATTGCTGATCTTAAGTGAGCAAGAATGTTTTTACTTGACAGAACTTATTTGGCTTTAGAATGTTGTTGGATAGCTGTCTCCCAAAATAAAAGAGCACTCACAATGATATGAATTAAATGTTCATTTTCATGTAGCTACAAAAAATTTTCCTAATGTAAGACAAGTGTATTATGAAGGGATATATTAATATGACATCTGTGTTACAGAAACCTTTGCTTTGAAGTCGAGAAACTTGCTTTAAATTTTAGTCAAGATTAAAAAAAAGATAAAGAATTAAATGTTGTTCTGCAGCAGTCTATGAAACATGAGGTCTATATGCTGCTAGGACGTGATTGGCAAATATGAATCCCTTTAGCACCTCATCCATTCAACCAACCAGGTGTTTGCAACCAGAATTTTAAAAACAACTAATAATGATAAGAAGTTTTCCACATATTAACCGCAGCAAGATGGTGGAAGACAGATGAAAAAGATTAAAATTTGTGGTAAAAATCTCATCTAAGAAGATATGTATGACATTAATAATGTATAAGGAAAACCACTGCAAGTAATTTTTAGATTCAAGCTGCTGGATGACTGAACTCTATCTTTTCATTTGATTAGTTGCTTGCCAATACTTCTATTTGTTGTTTGTTTAATAAAGAATGAGTCTTCTTTCAAGGTGTGTGAACATTTTGAAGAGGCAGATGTAGTTTGGGGAAGCCAAGTGTGACTAGGAGATAATGAGCCAAATTTTTGAACTGTTCAACTAGAGCAAGAGTGAAAGGCTTGAAACAGACAACAGCTCTATCTCCAGCTTCCTCTGTCATTCACATCTGACACGTAAAATATTCTCTGTGGGATATTCAGCTCCACATTGAGATGATGAGCTGGCTGTGAATATGGTGTTCAGGGTTAATTAAACAGACTTCCAAGATATGCAGAAGATTTACAGAAATTCATAGGAGAGATGATGATGACAGTAGTAAAAGCAATAAGAAGAAAACAAAATAATTTTTGGAAAAAAACCCAATTGGAAAAAACCTTAGTGAAATGTCTGCATGAACATTTTTAGTTGTCTAAAACTCAGTTATTAGAGACTAAGCAAAGTCTGGAACAAAATTAAGTGTATCTATACATGGCCTAGAAATACTTAGGACTGTTTGGGGTTTTGGGGAGTTACTTGTTTGGTTTTAGTACTTTATAGCTATGTAGGAAGTGCCTATTGTGTAAGAATATTAGGAATTCCAATGTACTTTTAACATAGGACATCACCAGTCTTACTAGACATTTTGAACAAATGAAACAATGGATTCTATACATAAATTACTTTCTATGCATTGTTACATGGTCTTCCTTTAGTGCAGTCTTTTGAAGTGAACTTTTAGAGCTTTGAATTTTTTTGAAAGTTTAAGTATTAAGTGTATAAATAAAGGAGAGATTGGTTCACTTCTTCACTGGAGACAAGATTAATAAAAATATTCAGTGGTTCATTGAACACTTTATAACCTTTCTGGAGCTTTGTTTTCAATGTCAGTGCCATAAGTCTTGAGTTGCTTCCTGAAACAAGGATTAGATCATTTTCTTTTCCTATAATTCCTGAAAAAAATATTCCCCCAAAACATATCGCTTAGCTGGCTGCTGACTTACCTTGATATCTTAATTATCTCACAGGGTGTTCTAACAGTTCATGGAGGTTAATAGGATACAGAGGTTCTTTATGGTGCACATGGGCCTTTTACTTTGTTGCAGAATGACCCTTACATCTCCCATTGAAAAAATCAAGAAGTTAAAACTCCAACAGAAAACATTCAGGGACACAGTGAGGTTACAAGGAGCCTCTACTTTAAGACTGAAAAGAGGCTGGAAAGGGCACTGTTAAAAGCTTCTTATCCAGGAGTCTTTCTAATTGTTCTGGCTGGAGAATTTTTGGCAATTCTGTGCTAGTATTCATTGATATTCTTCAAAGAAAATAAATGGGAACATTAAAATTCTTCCTATTTTTATATTAGGAAAAAGCTAAGTGAGAAATAACCTTGAGGTGTAGCTTTCAAATTCTACTTGGAAAAGGAAAGGGAAAAAACCCCACCAACCTTGAATCTAGCTATCTTCTGCATCCTTTAAAATCTAAGATTACTATGCATTAAGAATAAGAACAATGGAAAACAAAACAAAAAACATTGTAGCATGTTGAACTGCTGAAAGTAATGCTTTAGTGCTTTTATTTATAATATGTCTCAGTGTAATTTATAAGTTATTAAATATTTGCAATGTTAGTTTTATGTTATAATGAGTCCCTTTACTGGTTCTTAAGCATTTCAACAACACAATCATTTATCTACTTTTTGCTTTCACAGCTGAAAGCAAAGCAAAAAGCATACCTGACATAAATTCCTGTGGTATTTAACTGCTTCTAATTCTTTTTTTTACAGTACACTATCATTTCAATAAAGATGACATCATTTGGGCATTGCTTTAATCTTAATATTCAATATCTTATCAAAATTAAAGTTCAGTAGAATTTTCCCAAGGGCAACAATTCTGTAGAGTACATGTGCATGAAGTTTAGACACATTTTTTAAGCATCAAGCAATGAAAGACCACCATTTGGGAATTAATGATTTATGATATATATATATATGGCTGAAAAGAAGCTTTCCTTTGCTGCATTTGAGTTTTTGGGTTTTTTTTTTCTGTATTGTGTATGGAATATTCATGTTTATTAATGAGTTTTAACAAATATTATTAGTATATTGAAAAGAAACTTAAAAGATGGACTTTGCTGTTATTCTAACTCTTTGGGGCTAAATACCTCAAATACATCCTTTTAACATATATGGATAAGATATAACATATTTTCTAATCGACCTTAGAAGCTGTGGGTATCAGTGATGAAGCACTCTGTGGAAATATGTGCTTCTTTGCAAAGTCATCTTCACTTCTTCCACTGCATTTATTTTCATATTTCAATACTACTGAGCTAGGATTTTCCATTAGTAAAGTTCATGGCTGGTGAACTGATCTTCAAGGGAATACTGGGTGCAAAAGACAGGGCCATGTCTGTTATTTAGCAGGAAGCAGGTAGATATCTTAACTGTAGGTCAGAAAGTATTAAAAATTATCCCCCGAGAAAACCTTTTAAATGAATGATGGGGAAAAATGTAAAATAACAAAACTTTCTTTATGGTCTTTCTCATTTAGATTTGGCTGTTGGAACACTGATGGACAATGCATAAATCACTACATGGGTAGTCTACATGAGACTCCTAAAATATCAGTGGTTTAGTGAGAGAAGTTAAAGACAAAGACAGGTTGAACTAGATGTGCACTTCCATTTTCTGTTTTAAACTGAATCTTCTGTTTTACTGCCACATGAATTCCAGTATTTGATATGTCTCCATTGGAAACAGCAGAAACTGCTCTTATTTCAAAGCAGTTCCTTGCTGCCTGTTACCCTTTAGGTGTTGATCAAGGTTCACAAAACTCTTCTGTGTTGCATATGTTCTCTGACTGAAGATGTTTATCTGCTGGTTTATTGCTTTTAGCATTTCTCAGTGCAATACCTATCACACTTTTCTTAATTAACTTAATCTGATGACGTTTCTCAGATATAGGAAAATAACACGATATCTAATCAGGTAAATCCAAAAAGCTTTTAAATTTTAGTAATTTCTGTTTCTTTCTAACTTTCATTCTGCCAACCACAACAGAATTCATCTCACTTAACCTTAGGCTTGATAAATTGATTGTTTAATCTTAGTTCTATCTAGAGAAAATGAAAAGAGAAATGTTTCAGAGTCATTTCTTCTGCCTATTCATGCAGTTACAGTTGCTTCTCTCAGTAAAGGAAGATCCTTTTGCACTACATAGGTGTGTTCTGGGCCAGCGTTGACTGTCTGCCAAACCTACGTCTAGCTGCTGTCTTTAAGAGTGCTGGGAAGAAAATAAAACGCAAAAACTTGAGATAAGGATAGGGAGATCTCTTACCAGTTAATGTTGTGGGCAAACTAGTCTCAGATTTGGGAGATTTTATTTATCTTGTTGTCACTTAAAATAGATTTGGATAACAGCAAGCAAAAAACAACATTTCCACTCTGTTCATTCCCAGCTCTCTACTTCCGATCTCACCCAACTGACATATAACTAGCCATTAGTAACTATCCTTCTCTGCCACTTCATCCTCAAGTCTTCCCCACAGTAGCTTGGGCTCTCCATTGTCCACAACCTTTTAGGAGTATCTAACTTCTCTGGTGTAGGATGCTCCATGTGTATGGATATCTACTCCACCATAGCCTTCCCTACAGGCTGCAGGTGTCTTCTTATTCTCTTCCTTCTCTGACCACGGTGTCTGCAGGGTTGTTTTTCACACTTTTTGTTCCATCATCCCTCTGTTGGGTATTTTAAACCCATTCTTGAACACGTTTTCTGTGGGGTGTCCCCAGTTCAGCTGTGCCTGTGGTGGGTGGGTTGGATCTGGCTTTCCCCATCAGTGTCTGGCACAGGGCAGCCCTGGCCTCTCCTCAGAGAGCCCCTCTGCAGCTCCTTCTGCCAGCAGCTTGCCAACTATGCCCCATACAACACAATACCTTGATGGTCAAAGATAGGTAACAGGACAAACATTTTTGAGAGGCAGAATACTTAAAAATGTATTTAGGCTAATTGTTTGGAGGAGACTCTTAAGGACCATACTATACTTGCATGTGTAATGCCCCACATGGAACACGTAAAGCACATGTAAGCCCCACAAGGAACTGATTCAACCGAATTTAGAAGTCTTAAAAGTATATTTATTTGCATGTAGGTGATTGTTCATATTCAGTTTAGATGTATATTTTCTTTTTTTTTAATTTATTGATTTAAATATTACTAGTATTATATATCATAAACAGTCAGTTTAAGGAGGTTAACAGTCAGTTTCAGAAACTCAGAACTCAGTTTTTGAGGTCCACAACATAGACTCTAGACAAAATTTTAGTATACAGGCTTGATTTATTTGGATATCAAATGAATAACTGAATTATTAAATATACTAGGAAGAAATTCTTTACTGTGACATTGATGAAGCACTGAAACAGGTTGTCAAGAGTAGCAGAAGGGATCAAGATCAGGCTGGATGGGGCTTTGATTAACTGGATCTAATGAAATGCGTCCCTGGGAAGTTGGAACTACAACATCAAATCATACCATTTTTTAAGGTTGAAAAAGACCTCTAAGACCACTGAGTCCATCTATCAGCCTAGCACCAATGTGTTGACCACTAAACCAAACGCCCAAGTGCCATAGTCACATACCTCTTGAACATTTTTTTTTACTAATAACTAATCTAAACCTCACCTGGTGTAACTTGAGGACATCCTCTGATCTTCAAGTTCCCTTTCAATCCAAACAACTCTTTGACTCTATGATTCTGGGATCTCTGCAGATGAGTAAATCTGCTGTCACTAATACTGTTTCTTCAAATGCAGTGGAAAAACATATAAATTATCATCAAGGAATTAAAATGTACTATAGAGTTGCTTGACCTTTTTAGAGTTTCTGATGTAAGGACAATATTAAAAATCCTGAAACTGGTGACTAGTACATTCAGAGTTATGATATAAGCTGTTGCCTGTTTAAGAAGACCTGAACTAACCCATGATTTTCCAAATAGTTTCCTCACATCCCCAAGCAGGACGTTTCCAGAATAAAGCCATCTTAAAACACAAATTCATCTAAAATATTTAAAATAACTTAAAAGAAATTTAAATGTCTGTGGGAAAAAGACACTGCTGAGGACATCCTCCACTTGCTCATTAAAACAAAATTTAAAAAAACCTTCTTAAATATTTAGAAATATGTCTTTTTTTTTTTTTTTTTTGGAATGTATTAAACTCATAAAATATACCCAACTAATTCCCATGTTATTATCAAAACTGATAAGGAATATTTTATGCAATACTTCATTACTGTTATGGAAAATGTTGAATAAATAATAAATTCCTTGTTTTGTTGGTAGTATATTTGCTAGGGAAGACTGGTAATGGCAACTCAAGGTATAAAAGCTCTGGATATATCGCTGTGCAGTTTTTTCTTCAACTCTTCCATCTTTAAAAGTCATATAGAAACATAAATAACAATCATAGGACTGGATAGCTCAAGGAATTACTAATCAGGATCAGAGCCAGTTCTTGCTTTCCTACAAACAGAAATCTATCTTGACTTTCTTCCAAAGGCTGTGACTGTATAACAGCTCAATGGAATATGCTTATTTGTTACACTTGTGATCTCAGCCTGTGGCACAGCCTTCACATATAAAATCGTTCCGTTGCTAAGATCAATAAAGTTGTCATGGACTGAATGGTATAGACACAGAATTGATGTTTTTTCCCCTCCGTCTCACAGGACAGCATGGAAACCTTATGCTGCAGTTTCCCATGGTGCATATAAAGAGTAATTCTTTTCCGAGGACGACAGGAAAATATTTTCATAAACATGAAAGCTCACCTGTGTTAAAGTGAAGAAGGGCAGCATGTTGGAGGAAGCTCTGACAGCAGAGAGTAGTACAGTAGTATGATAAACATGACTTCAAAGGGTCTACATTAACAAGTCAATCTCAAGCAAGACACCTCCTTTGGAAAGACTTTGGAACAAATGCAATCTAGCTGTGTCACATCTCATTTATACGTCTGTTTTTTAAGCAGCTAGCTTGATCAAAAATGTCCTCATTACCTTTATTTTCTACTTTCAGCATGCATTTATTATAGCTGATTTACTCCATTCAACTTTATATGTCTGCTCTTAATTAGTTTCTTGACTTTGCAACTACCTACCTTTGAGACTACCTACAACGCAGAATTTTGCTGAATGCTTTCTGAAAATTCATGTGATGTGCACATCTCCTTTGTCTAGGTTGATGTCCGTATCCTCTGAGAATTCCAATGAGTTAGTGAGTCTTTATCTCCCTTGTCTCTCCTTAGGCCATTTTAAAATAATGGCATTATGCTGGCTGCTCTCCAGTCATGTCAGATTTCACTTGATCTATTTTGAAGAGCAGAAGTAGATAAAAATGTCTGCCAAAGCTTCTTCAATTTCTGTGCTTATTTCCTTAACCCTTTTGGACATATGATATTTGGTCATGGTCCAATAAATTTTAGAAGCCATTTCACCTTAAAACAACCATATTTGACACATTCTATACATATCCTAATTCCTAATCATCCATTTCCATAAATATGATTTTAAACATAGTGAAATACCTCGTCTGATCCTTTATAAGGTCTCATAGAATAATTTTATAATATATCCTCAAACCCCTTATACTCTTCCTAGGGGATAGATTGCAACATGAAAGTTTCTTTCAAGAATAAGGATGTGTCCAGAGCTCAGGACTGGGCTATGAAATTGGTTTTCACTCAGAATTTCAATTAATTTTGTGTTTCTTTCCTGCTGTAGGGATGAGGCAGCCTGCAACTGAATTCCAGCTGATAGTTATTTGCTTCTTTATGATAATTTGACGACCAAGAGATGTTCTCCTCAATGACCTGCAGACTGAAGGTTTGCAGCACCATTAGGGAAGGGAGAAGTACTTTGCTTCTCTGCATAGACATGTCACAATCATCATGATTTTCTCTTGAAAGGACCTCAAGAAGTTACGGAATCTGTCCTTCTACTCCAGAGTAAAATTGTGTTTACTACTCTTAATATCCTTCAGTTATGGAGATTCTATAACCACCTTTAGCAATCTGTTCAATACTTATTTAGACTTTAGGATTTAAACTTTTCCTTTTTTTTTTTCTATAATTCTCAGAAACAAGATTTAAAAGTAATGTATGCTACGGCACACATTACAGCAATTGGAAAACCTCTTAATGTTTCTCTGTGTGCAACACTGATTATGCCTAACAAAAGTTTAGAGACAGAGCCTGGGGCTGATCCTAAACACTTACAAGATCTATTTGAAGTGAGTCGTCCCACTGAAATCAAGATGACAGCTGATTATGAATATTTTATGTTGTCATCTACCAATGTTTTTTGGCTGTAAAAGCTTTCAGTATTGAGCAGTATATTAATTCTGAGGTACTTTTATGAATGCAACACTGATCCTATCTGGATCTTGTGCAGGAAGTGAAACTAGAGCCTTTGAATTTAACAGAAAAAGATGTTACTGTCTGAGTCACATTCTGAGTTATATCCACTAGAAAGCATTATTAGATTAGGAAATCTCTGTACTTGTCTTCTCTTCCTGATCGCTGGACGAAACTTAAATTTATGTTGATATGACTGCTTCAGCCTAATGATAGATATTGAAAAAAACTAAAGCTATAAAATTCTATGTTCCAGACATGAGTTGATATCATTTAATGATCTATATCAAATAATGATCCAATGCAAGATGTCAGAGTCATGGAATCTTACACCGAGACAAAGGCTCACTTTAGTTACTTCCCTGAGACCACAGGCCAAGACTGAACATTTATACATGTACAACAGGTCATCTGGTAAATGCTGACTCATTACTCTCTAACTTTTGTGATTATAACAGGAAGAACTTCTGCTTAGGTTTTATACGGCAAAATTTTGGCATTTAAAATCAAAGAACCACAGAATCACAAGGTTCGAAGAGACCTTTAATGTCATTGAGTCCAACCCATGCCCTAACAACTTAACTAAACCATGGCACTGAGTGACACATCCAATCTTTTTTAAACACATCCAGGGATGGTGACTCCACCACCAGCCTGGGCAGATCATTCCAGTACTTTATCACTATTTACATAAAAAACTTTTTTCTTAATATCCAACCTATATTTCTCTTGGTGCAGCTTAAGACTGTGTTCTCTCACTCTGTCAGTTGCTGCCTGGAGAAAGAGACCAACTTCACCTGACTACAGCCACCTTTCAGGAAGTTGTAGAGAGTGATAAGGTCATGTCCGAGTCTCCTCCTGGCTAAACAACCCCAACTCCCTCAATCGTTCCTCACAGGGTTTGTGCTCCAAGCCCCTCACCAGTCTTGTTGCCTCCTGTGGATGCATTCAAGCATCTCAAGGTCCTTCCTAAACTGAGGGGCCAGAACTGGACACAGCTCTTGAGGTGTGGCCTCATCTCAAGTGCTGAGTACAGGGAAAGAATGACCTCCCTTTAAGGAGTGGAATTCAGGTACTGATTCAGGATATCCACTTCTCCACTTCTTCTTCACACTTGAGTCTGCTGGTCACACATGGGTGTGTGATAATTTTAAAGATCATTTTAAAGATAGATTTTAATAGAGGAAATGGTACCCTGGAATTCCACACTTTCTACAGACACTAGCCCTTTAGAAAATTTGCCTCTGCCCTTAACACTGAAGATTCTAATGGTTACTGAGCAAGCAAATCATGATATCCCTTTGTTAAGGTAGGGAGAGGAAGATACACTGAATGATATATACTAAATCTTTTTCCTTTTTCACTGATGACAGCTAGATAAAAGTACTCTTTTTCTAATTTTTACCCTGTTTTTACTTGTTCATGTCTTTTGCTTTGTTAAGTCCCAGAGAAGAGGACTGCAACAGCATGTTCTTTTGTCTTATGTTGTTTCTATTATAACTTTAATTGTATAGTCTGTATAACTGACCTTTGTATTTCATTGCATTGCATTGCAAATTGCAGCCCAAGTCATTGTTATGCTTCCCAATTATATGCTGGAAATCAGTTGTCATACTTTAAGATGCTTTAAAAATGCTTGCAGAACAACAGAGCCCTATCAGAACTCACAGGAGGGCTGGATATATTGCCATATATTGCCATTTGTTACATTAATATTTTAACATTTAAATGTTACATTTAAAATTTGTCTAAAAGACAAGGGTATCAGTCCAAACATATCAAGAAATTTATGTGATCACACACACTATGTGTCTGCACTCAAGACGATCAGTTCTATAACCTTCCCTAGCACCGAGGGCAGGCTGACTGCCTGTAGTCTGTAGTTCCCCAGATCACCCTTCCAATCCTTTTTGTGGATGGACATCATATTTGCTAACCTCCAGCCAACTTGGACCTCCCTGCTTAGTCAGGAATGCTGATAAATATTTGGAAGTGTCTTGATGAGCAATTCTACCAAGCTCCCTCTGTACTCTTGAGTAGTTCCCACCTGACCCCGTAGACTTACTTGTATCTAAGTAGCAGCTCACTGACCTTTTGCCCTTCGATATGGGGAATTCATTCTGTTCCTCATCCTTATTTTCCAGCTTAGGGGGTTGACTGAGAGAACTGGTCTTACTATTACAGACTGAGGCACAAAAAACAGTAAGTACTTCTGCATCTTCCTCATCCTTTGTCACTCTGTCTCCCCCTGCATCCAGTAAAGGATGGAGTTTCTCCTTAGCCCTCCCTTTCTTGCTGATCCATTTAGAGAAGTATTTTTATTGTCCTTTATGGAAGAGCCAGATGAGTTCTACTTGGGCATTGGTCCTTCTAATTATTTTCTCCCTGCATAACCTCACAGTATCCTTCTGAGCTGCCTGCTCCTTCTTCCAAAGACCATAAACTCTCTTTTTTCCCTCTGAGTTGCATCCAAAGCTCTCTGTTCAGCCAGGCTGTTATATCCCACTGACTCATCTTTTGGGACATGGCAATGGCATGTTCTTCCACTTTCAGGATTTTATTTTTTAAGGATGTCCAGCCTTCCTGCGCTCCTTTGCCCTACAGGACTGTTTTCCAAGGGGCTCTTTTAGCCAGGTTCCTAACCAACCCAAAGCCCTTCAGAAGTCCAAGGTGGCAGTTCTGCCGATCCCCTCCGTACTTCTCTGACGGCGCAGTGCCTTTTAGGGTACAACACCCTCAACTTTGGCTAACCCAGCCTGCCAGGACCAAGAACAGCAGGGGATCTATCCCAGAGCACAGAACTAGGGCAGAACCTCAGTGGAGCCAGAGCACCACTGCAGGAACCAGCTTATGTCTAGGTGGAGGATAAAGAATGAAGGGAGGTCCAGAGACTTGAGTTTCCAGGAATATTTATTGCCTGAAAGGGGGTCAACATTCAAGGATGGGGTCTAGGGAAATCTCAGGGTTTAAATTTAGGGAAAGAACTCAGGGAGGGGACAAAGCTTCAGCCAATAGGAAGGGAACAGGAGTAGAGTTACAGAAATGACTGACATATATGGAACCTATAAGGGACAACAAGAGGAGGCTACAACTCAGACCAATAATAGTTTGAACCAAACAGTCTTTTCCAGAATAAAGGGATAGTGGAACAACAACTGATGGGGAGGGTAGGAAGCACATCTCTGGGTGGACAGGGAAGGTTCGGGAAACAGGGGAAGGGTTTAGGAGATTGACAACTTAGGGGGCAGTGAAAACTGGGAAAAAATCCATTATAACCATAGGAGAACCGAGGAAGAAACCATTACAATTAAAAACCAAACCACTACACTATGAGAACTGAAAAGTCTATCATTTCATGAATGGTATGGCCAAGATGTTCCCCTATCCATCCAAGTTTACCACTTAGGATTAAGAAGTGTCTGCTTGATTTTGTAGATAGTGTATTGTTAAGCTTCTTTGTTCTTTGATGGGGTCCTCAACAACACCTGTTTGGTCAAATGCCTAGGACCTTCAAGGCTGGTAAGGAAGGGAGTAATTGGTCTGGCCCACAGGAATCTTGAGACTGGTACCGTGTAGAAGTAGAAATAAGTTTATTTTATTTTTCTACTTGGTTTACAGGATCTTCAGCCCTAATAGTGACAGATCAGGAAATGAAGAGTGACCCACTTGGTCACAGAGAAAGGCTATTTGCTGTATAAACTAGTGCAAATTATACTAACCACATTACCAGTAGTGTGGAGCAGGGGAATACTGGTCACATATGGACTCTCCTTGGGTTCTAGGGTTTATGAAAAAAATTTTCTTCAGGAAGAAGACAGACATAGCAAATGAGTATCCCAAGCTCTTTGGCAGGATGAATTTTATGCTTAAGACAATGACTTCTTATTTGTATTACATTGAGATAATTTTTATACTTTTTAGATAGTAGAATTTGCTTGTTATTTTTTTCATCGGTTTGCAATTCAATACAATATCTGAATTTACTATATGTGTTCTGCTTTAACTGCATTGGATATTTGCTCTTTGTTGCCTTTCTTCTGTCTGTAACAGGTTTTGGTTTTTCACCAAAAATCAGATTATCAAAAGAGAACGCTATTTTGTCTTGGATCGCTGGATGTTGTGGATTGCTAGCTGCTGCTCACTTTTTAATACAAAATAATTAGTCACACCCATACATAATATAAATAAAGATTTTGCCAGTAAATTTGGCAAGACATTTGGATATCTTCTCTTTTTACACTACACTGAGGCATAAATTAAAATTTGCAGTGCTCGTAGATAATTGATAGTAAGCTAACTGATGGCATGCAGTAAAAGGTGGTGTTGTGGGGTTGTTTGGAGAGGTTTTTTGGTTTTTTTGCCTGAAAGAATAAATATGTGATTCTCTTCATCAGAATCGGAAATTAATTTGGAAACTAACTTACTGAGAAAGCTGTTGTCATGTGTGGATTAACAGTTATTTCTTAAAAACAAAACGAAACAAAACAAACCAAAAACCAAACCAACCATGAGAAGAGTTTAAAGATTATTGGGACAAGATAGTAGGAGGCAAGATTACGAATAGTAGTGGACATTATTTTTGTCTAATTCACTAGTCTCTAAAATGATCCAAATATCTCATGAGAGACTCAGTCACATTATTGTGACTGAGACACTATGTGCTATTTTAACTACCTTCATCAAATGAGGAAATCTGACAAAATTTCCTATATAAATCACATTTACTTCTGAAAATATAAAATTTGCTTCTTCAACATTTGTGCTGAAAATACAGGAAGAGTTATGTCTGAAGAAGGACTTCAGACTTCTGCAATTTCAGCAGTTATTTAAGAGTGTTGTGTACTTTATCCTGTCTTTGATTCCTGCTAAGAAGATGTGCATTTGATTTGTTCCTATTAGGCTCATGAACAGTATAGACAAAATGTCAGATTTACAACAATAAAATTCATTTAGTTGGGTACACAATCATTCATCTTAATTATGTCTGACACCTTCACCAATATAAAATCGGTTTCCCAGAAGAAGAGAAACTCACATTCTGTCTCCTTTAGGAATCCTTCATTGAAGGATATTAGTTATTTCAGCTGTCTGAGGAAGCTAACAGTGTAGTCAAGGCATCAGGAAAAAAAAAAAAGGAATATTCACAAGGGCAGGGAAACGCTGTCATGCATGATAACCATAATTCCTAACCAAATTTCTCTTTTGGAGGGTAGTTGTTACTCTCTGGTTTAAACCCAGAAGAGCAAAGAAAATTAAATCTGTGTATAAAATGGAAAGAACTTTGAAGATTCAAAATATACACAAAAAAAAAGTGATTAAAAGCAAACAAGGTTAGATGTTGGTGCTAAAAAATTAATGTATTTTATTTAATAGTAAAGGGGGCAGAGGGAAAGAAAGAGAAGAAACAGAAACATGCGTGGGGGTGGGGGAACAGGAAGGAGTGACAGGGGTTAGGTGGAAGCACATCACCCATCCGAGGGTCCCAGTGATGTCTCCTTGCTCCCCTCCATCTGATTCTTGGTGGTGAGGGTCTCCTGTGGCCGTCTCACAGAGCCACGCTGCACACACCGTGACACGCTGCCACTTGCCGAAGAGTAGGGAATTCCCGGGTTAATACAGGCTTTGGGAAGGTGGGGAGGCCTAATGCAGGGGATGTAATGCAAATTGGAATCTTAATAAATGCTGTAATGTGGCGGCACACTTTTGGTACTAATGTTGTGTATTGTTCCAAATTGGTTTACCCTCTTTTTCCCCCTGAAAGTTAAGATGGTTTTGCCTAAAATTATCCCTGCCCCTGTGTCTTGTCAATCACCCCGGCCCCTTCCCCTCTTTCTAGAGCCCTCCATGCCCAAATTCCTGTGAGCCAATCCCCTGCATCCCTTCACAAGTCACCCCACTGTCAATCAGCAGTTGTTCCTTCCCTGAGTTCTAGAAGGCTCTACCAGGTTCGGTTGCCCATTGGATTGTTTATGTGAGATCCTCCCCCAGTGCTCTGTTATTGGCGATCCATTGATTGTTGAACCATTCCCTTTGCCTCGTCCCCCATCCTTCCCTGTTTTGGGAATTGTTGTTTTGTTGTATGTCACCTCCCCTTGTTCCACTCCCTCTTAAAAGAGGCTGTCACACAGTGCTCCTGGTTTTTTTCTGTCCCTGCGCTGCTGGAGAGTGAACTCTCTTGGCTGCATACAGACGACCCCTCTCCTTCTTTTACTTGGATCCTTGGCATGCCTTTCCCATCTATTGCCAGCTGGACCCATTGTCCTGAGGCACTGCTACCTGAACCTGGATCCCCAGTGGTCTGGGAGTGGCCACACTCCATTCCAACCCTGATCCTGAGCTAGCGTGTGGGTGGACAGGGCTCCAGAGCGAGACACTGTAATACAGCTACATACATAGTATTTGTAAACATTAGACTAAAAAATCTCTGTAAATGTCCCCCAAAACATTTACAACAGCATTCAGAAGAGTACTAGGAATAAAAACTGTACCGGTATTGTACTGTCCTCATGTCAGAGGTGATCATTGTTAAGTCTTTATTTTACAGAGACAAACTACAAGAAAAAAAAAATCTCCTGCTTTTGTCTTTCTCTGCTTAACATTTCTGCAGAATAAAAGTTCCTTTTAAGTAATTTATTCAGGGAGACAACTGAAAATGATCTGCAAATGATTTGGATTATTAAGAGATGGACTGGTTCTGAAATTACAGAAAGTTGAGGCTGAATATGCCTCAGTATACCATCAGTAGATTAACTATTTTTCATTCTGTCCTTTACATCTATGCTTTTTGAGGCAAACACCATCTGTTGACATGTAAACAAAGTAAAGTTTCGTAACTTGATTTGGGGAAAAACCTTTGTAGTAATATTGAGGATGATGATGATGATAATGATGATGATACAGTTAAGACAGGCTCTGAAAAAATTCAGTACCCTAATATAGACAACTGTAATGAGAGGCTTGGGCTACGTTTCAGTAACAATGCCAGCACAGGAGTTGCCAGCGAGCTCGTAACTGCTTCATTACCCATGCTTGACCCCTTGCAATGAATATGCTGGGCCATGACAGATTCAGATGGCAAGGGAACAAGCAAATTAATTACTTTCCCAAATTAAATTTTTCATCAGAATTGTAATGAAAAATAAAAAATGCCACTAGGGGTTGAAAATGCCCAAACTAAGTGCCAAATTCTGATCTACTGTCAATTGAATTGCTCCAACTTCATAGTGAACTGAAATGTAAATGTTTCCCAGGCATAGAGAAATATATTTGACTATCTTCACGTATGACCATTCTAGTCAACAGCTCTAGTGTGATGTGCAAGACATTATAAGGATAGGTTTACTTGATGAGTACTTATCTGGGCTTTTTTTGTGAAGTCAAAATAGAGCTTCATTCAAGAAGTACCAAAACATTTAGATACTTTTGAATTAATTTAACATTTTCTTTTGAAAATGCCCTAACAGAACAAATATATTTTAAGTACTCCCCAAATAAAATGGGATTTACATTTTACTGAAATAACCTTTTAATCTTTTTATTTGCGTAAATGGGCAACATGGAGTACTTCAGTTCTTTAGTCAAACTGAAAATGTCAACTATTGCACCTATTTCCAGTAGTCACTTGTTACTTTGAATGGCTAACAAGCAAACTAACAGGAAGTAATCTTATCCTTAAATTGATTAAGAAAACAAAAGCAAGAACAAAAGAAAAGAAAACAAAACAAACCCCAAAAGAACCACCCCCCCAAAAGAAACCCCAAAACCCCCACCAAACCAAACCAACAAACAAAAAAACCCCCATCAAACAAGAAAAAACAATCAAAACCCAAACCCCACAATCCAAACCAACATATAACAGACGATCAGAAAATTTGTGGTAAGAATTTGTCTTACTGGAAAGAGTAACTTTAAGAAGCTATGGACAGGCAAGATTGAGTTTGTAAGACAAATCACTGAACTACAGTGATCTGAAGGTCAGATTTGCAGTGGTTATATCTAAATTGTTGAAATCCGGAATATTACCAAGCTAAATCTGAAAGTGTACTCCAGTTACGTTCTGGTGGTCTCTAATCATGTTATGACACTACATTTGGAATTCATAAACTCCATTTTGTCTTCTTATTTTATATGGGCAAACCTCAGTTCCTATGAAAGCAAAAGTCTTATGGAAAGGCTGTTCTAGTATATCCAGCTTGCGCCCAAAATAAACTACCAGGCAAGTAATAGTCAGAGGCAAACAACAGTGCTGATACTAAGTTTAACTTTCTTCATGAGCATCACACAGATTCTGGACAATTACTTTAGATGACTTCAGTGATACTAAAGCTAAGTGGGATGTATTGCTTATAGATGCCTGGTTTGTACCTAGCTCAAGGTACAGGAAGTAAAAGCTCCTCTTCACTTTTTTAAGATTCAGTGTCCCAGCTCTATACTATCTTCCATCTTTATATGACCATCTATGTGAAATAAAGTGCATTTAATTGCATATTAACATAGTACATGGAAGAATCAGGTTACAATCTTGATAAGGACCTTGGTACAAAACAGTTCTAAGAGTGGTTAAGAAAATGTAAGCAAATACAAATTTTGGATTATGAATTGTGGGGCATAGCCCACAAAATTTTCATCTTCAATATGTAAGTTTATATTAGCAAGGGATTCAACAATACACCAGAACAGCTGAATTCTTGTTCTGTCATTTTGTGAAAAATTGTACCTGCCAAGATTTAATTACATGTGTTGCTTAAAACCTCCTGGATATGGTGTATTTCTTTCCAATGAATCAGAGGACACTTAACATATGCTACCCTATGTGTCAAGACTGGTCTCTTTTTTCTTTCTTTTGCTTGTAGAGTAGAGATTAACTTAACTTTTCTCTCTAAAAGACTGCAGCAAAACTGATCCAGATAGATGGTCCATGATTTACCTTGACATCAGAGAGGAAAATGTACAATTTAAAATCCACTAGTGATGATTTATTTACCTTTAGATTAGTAGTACCTTGCATATTGCAAGGTATTAGACAGTTGAAACCAATAGGATTTCTGTGAAACTACAGCTGAGGGTCCCAAAGTTCCAATAAGGTTCTTTTTCACCTATTAATCTCATGCTTTGTATTAAACTTTGTTTAATTGTAGCTCTTTTGCAGTTTGCTTGCTGCAGTTAGGGTATTAAGAATCTTTCTTTATATGTAGGAAATGTACTACACAAATACAAGTGCAATTCCTGGGAGAAAAGGTTTGAAAAGACATGCAATGACATACAGTTCTGTAAAGCTGATACACACTAGGCAATTTGGTAGATGAAGAACAGAAGTAGTTGTTTTGTGCACAAATATAGAATAGTGGAAGAAATCAGCATGGCTTCTTGCCTTACATACCTTGTCAAACAGTCAATGAGTTTGTCAATGGGGATCAATCCTACTGACAGGTTTTGTTAGATTACCAAAAGTCTTTTTGATAGGGAAATAGAAAAAAATTAGATGAAAATACAAGTTTTTGCATGATTAAGAGAGAGAAAATAGAACATAAAGATAAATGATCAATTTTCATAGTGATTGGAGTTCACAGGGGAGATCCCCAAGAAACTGTGCCAGATATGCTGATGTGACCTTTGACAACAGTGAAATGAAAAATTCTCTGATGTTATTGTGTTATTCATTTTATCAAGTACAAAAATGGTTTGTGACTAATCATGAAAAGTTTTTACAATACTGATGGGCAATAAATCCATTAAATCAAAATATAGAAATAAACAAACATATCACTTTGCATAAAAATTTGTGTGTTCTGAGCTGATCATTATGATTCAATCTGAAATCTAGAGGTTAAGGCAATTTGTTCCATATGAATATCTGCTCAGTATTTAGTAGCAGTAGATAACAAGCAGATGATTATACTGTTAAGAATTGTTTGAAAGTAATAGACAACTATGATACTAGACTAAAGAATTAGGTCACTACATGAATGTATATACTGGATTTCTAAATTTCAGAAACGTGTATTAAAATGGAAAGCTTCAGAAAAACAGAAATAAAGGCAGTACATTAAATCAGTCTGAGAAGGAATGACTAAGCCACAGCTAAATAAATATGGACTCTTCATTATGAGTAAAATATGAGCAAAGGAGAACCTGACAGAGGTTTATAGGGTCAAGAGGGGCATGGAAATTATGGGCAAGGGGGCAAGGAGGATAGGGATTGATTTTCCATTATTTTTTCCAGCACAAGTTTGGAAAAGCAATTGGAAGGCACATTAGAACAAGCCAGGAAGAGACTGGCTTAAAACAGAAGGACAGGATGTTTCATAAGCAATGGGTTGTCAAGCTGTCTTTACTCTAGGAAACTGTACCTGTTAAAAGTTTAACAAGTTTGACAGAGACTGACTATCAATGGAACAAAAACTGCAGAACCTTTAAGTTTGGGAAGAATCCCCAGGTATTAGCTAGTTTAACATCCTTGTCCAATCATGGCCAGCTACCATAGGTTGCTCAGAACTATATCTCCACTGATGAAGCCTCCACAACTTGTTTGGGTGATCTAATCTTGTGTTTGATCCTCCTCGCACTATTTTCTTTTCTTATGCATAAGTGGAATTACCTGTATTTCTATATGTGGCCACTGTGTGTTGTCCTGACACAGTACAACTCTTGATACAGTCTGGATGCACCTTTTTTACCTCCTCCCACGATGTATTTACATACACTGATAAGAAGATATACAAATGCTCTTAGGACAATTGAGTACGTGAGGGAACAGCCCGCCACGGGAATATGATGTATTATATTGATGCACAATGGTCACATAATGCTAACAGGAATTCAAAAGTTCACTTAGCACTCTGCCCAAGAATTTCCATGCAGGCTACAGAACAAGCTTGATTCATTCACCCAAACATTAGTGTTAGTATGCATTTTGAATGTTATAGGATATTAGAGATATCAGGAAATCTAACAAACATGACTTGATATTGATGGGAGAACTGTTCCCTTGTGAAGCAGAACCTGAAGGCCAGGCACAGTGTTTTGGTTATCTCAAATGTGATTAGACAACTGTGTGTGGGCTGCCAAGTTGTTACAGATGAGTGCATCCCCAATTTATATATATTCTGGCATCAATCCTCTTCTTTATTAATACTTCTTTTATATTACACATTTTGCATATTGTAAAATAAAATATATACTAAGTGTTTAAAAAATCCTGGACTGTTGAGGTACATACTCATTGGTAACAGGAAAGTGCATAATTGAAAGACTTCTAAATTCTTTGGAGTTATATTAGCTTCTTTCTGGATAAAAATGTCCAGAAAATAATTTGTGCTATTGTAAAGGTCTTTCTTCTATCTTGGACTGGGACAGAAGTTTCAACCTGTACCTGGATGAGTGTTAATTAAGAAGAAACACTTCAATAGTTGAATACTTCTGTCACTGATGCAGACTTCAACAGTTATCAGTCAGACTCATGAAATGATAAACTCTGTCAGACTCATGGAATGACAAATTGCACCACAGTGATGCTGATAGATCAGATTGCAATTTTGTTTTTTTTTTTTAAATAAGAGTGACTTTTATTTCATCAAGGTAAGGACTGCTAGATTTGGTGTGTCATTACTAGTAGTTTCTTTGTTTTTCATTTATCTTCAAGTACATGTATTCAATCCAGACATAAAAAATACCGACATTCTGCATATTTTTGTTTCATACTTTTCAAATATAACATGTGAATATAGTACAATTTGTTAAGATCCCTAACAACAGCAAGAATAATGCAAATAAGTGGAAGAAATCAGCATGGCTATATCGTGTTAAGTATTAAGTATATCGTGTTTGTTTAATTTCCTATTCTTCTGCTTTACCTCAGTACGTCTATGCACATAAGCTTTCATTTTTAGGAACTACAAAATAGTTTTATGCAGTGCTATAGGCCACAGCGTTGAACAGAAACACTTCAGTTTGCTGACAAATGAAAAATTCCATTATTCTTTATAAAGAGTAATCTGGACATCCTTGAATTCAATGCCAACACCTGACCTTGTCTGTATGCACAGACTGAGTTTACATTGTCTTGCTTTAAATGAGTTCATAAAATAGCTCAGACTAACCACAGATGATTTCAGGTACATTTGTTATTCTTTTTGTAATGCAGTGAGAATATATAAGAACAAAAAAGGAAAACAAACAAACAACCCTCCTCCATATGCTAAAGTTTAGAAATCTTGGTTTTGTTTGAAAAGGTACAGACATGCTCTGACATTATTATACCCCTGTAGAAGCTCAGTATAATTGATGAAGCAAGACTGCCATGTAATTGAAAGCTATAAACCTGACAGTGGGAAATAGAAAAGATTTTTAGTTATAAACTGGATAATCTTAATCAAAGGAAAGCATAGACTGATTACAAGGAAACATTCCAGAACAGAAGGCAGGCTTTCAGATTGCAAAATAGCCCATGTGGACAGGTGGCACATATTCTATATTCGAGCTTTTAAAAGCTAACTTGAGCAAAGCATTTTTAACACACACTTTAAAGAAACCAGAACAGTCAGAAAGATGGAGAAGATAATTAGACATCAGAAAACTGGTACTTGGTTAGTTCCAATCCTGATGCAATCCATATGAAAACTACCTATAATGAGAGAGCACAGTAAAAAAGGATATATGGGAGAGGAACATCCGCTGTTACATCACAGTGTCAAAAGTTGCTCTACCAATGCAAAACCACTGCATATGGAAAAAAAAAAATCAGAAAGTCTTGATTTCAGTCGTTCCACCACTATTCCATGTATTAGTACATTCCATAATTGACACTGAAGTTAATGTGAAAAAAAAGACCCAAATAGAAACAAATAGAAACTAAGCTAAACGCTTGTTGGTTTTGCATGTCTTCTGTCCTTCCTGATGTGTCTGAACAGCAAAATATGCCTGCACTTCCTTCTTATTGATTTCAGTGATCCAACTTTTGAATTTAATGCTTGCTCCCCATCATTATTTAAATAGATTTATCATTACCATTTCAATCATATTAAAACAATCCTGCTGACTGCATATTTTGCTATTATTTAGGACAAGTCTCCTGGCATACCATAAGTAGGAGTAGGAGTGCAAATTACATATTTAGAGTGCATTTTCTACATGAGTTCCTTGATTTTGTGTCACTGTATTTATAAATTACCATTAATGAAAGTTATCTTCTTTTGGGGAGGTCAAAATTTAAGAACGTCATGACACACTATGTTACTTAAAAAGTATTTGATTTTTTTAAGTAATATGATAACTTGCTTCTTTTCTTACATCTAAAATGAAAACCAAACTAATTTTTAATAATCATTGTTTAATAATCATAATGTTTTACTTGAGTTAAGCTGTTTCTGCCTGTTATAAACCAGACCCAAACAAAAATGACAAGTGATAGGCAAATTATACCATTCAAAAATTTAGTAAGAAAGTCATCAGTTATTTCACAAAGAAGAAATGGTGAAAATGGTCCTAATTTGGAGATTATCTCTCTGTCTTATTATGACACAGTCACATCTCTTGTTTCCAATTACGCATTAGGCAAAAAAATGTTCCTTGCTTAACTCATTCTTCTGTTAGGAAGTGTGTGATCCAGGGCTCAATTTTGAAATCTGTGGTCAAAAATATGAACCAATTCATAATTTGTACAAACCATCACTATTTTCTTTGTGTACATCATCTAATTGACAGTATAGACGAAATGATAATATTTTTTCTAATTATATAGATCTTAAAGAATATAAATATAAAACATATTTATATTTAAATGTTTGAATTTAAAACATTTAAGTTTAGAAATACAAATATCACTGTGGAGAAAATTTTTGATGAAATATTAGGATTGTTTTACGTAGTTTCAACATGAATTTCAATGCTTCATTGTATTCATGATCTACTTTCAAAGCAAAGGTAAGCGCATTTAAAAATAGATGGAAGAAAAAGAATTCTTAACTGATCAGTGGTGATCAATGATGTGTACTTACTGGCCACTATGCCAATCTTAGCTGATTATCATTGTTAAAATTCATTTTATAACACTAAAAATGCAATAGTATAGCATGAGGCCTTACATATAGAGTCGTTTGAAACAACTATTTCTTTCTGTTATGTGGATTTCAAGCATTAAAAAAAAATCACTTTTATTATGCGGTCACAGAATCACAGAACTGTTAGGGTTGGAAGGGACCTCTGTAAATAATCCAGTCCAAACCCCCTGCCAAGGCAGGGTCACCTAGAGCAGGTGACACAGGTGGGCTTTGAATGTCTCCAGAGAGGGAGACTCCACCACCTCCCTGGACAGTGCTGTGTCACCCTCAATGTAAAGATGTTCTTTCTCATGTTGAGGTGGATCTTTTTGTGCTTTAGTTTATGGCCAGTTTTCCTCATCCTGTCACTGAGCACCACTGAAAAGTATCTGGTGCCATTATCTTGGCCCTGCCTTTGAGATATTTATACATAATCATGAGATCCCCTCTTAGTTCTTTCCTTTCTTGACTGAAAAAACCACAGTAGTGATAGCTTAGATAGAATAATTTCCTACCTGGACTAAAAACCTGTGAGTCAAGTTTTAGCTTTGTGGTGTTTTTGCTGTAAGAATAAACCTTTGAAAAGAGGAAGAATGACCTTACTTTTATTTAAATCTCAGAGGAATATAGACGATACACAAGGATGTATACCAAACTTATATTCAACCAAGCTAAGATTACGGATTTTAATTAAATGTCAAAGTAGAGTAATTAAATTCAGGAGGATGGAATTCAAGTCCCGTATTTTTTAATTATGAGGATATATAACTTTCACAATAACACTATTCAGCTAGAGAAAGAATGAGCAATTTTTTTTCTTTTTTTCAAGCGACAAACTTTTCCGTCTTAATTCTATGGTAAGAATTGTGAGGCTGTTTCATAGATAGCTCTTTGGGATTATTCATTGTTTGTTTGTTTTTTGTTTTTTTGTGGGGTTAAGTGGATTGGCAAATTTCCTCCTGCCAATTCCATTTGTACTGAATGAGTCACTTTATTGTAACAAAGTGAGGCATTTCACTGCTAGAGCTTTACCTATTGTTACCCTTCCAAAGTTTAAAAACACAGCATTTGAGATTAAAGTATTTTTCATTCTGTCATTTGGCAGTTGATAGGCCAGACCTATCGCTCTCTGTAAAGCAGGGTATTGTTGATTCATAAAGCAGGTAATGAAACTGAAAAAAAAATCACCATTGAAATAACCTGATTTATAAATTTCTTTCTACATATCTAAATTATTTTCAATTCCTCAGTCCACTACCCTTTCTTTGGATTAGTTTTTGAAGATAGTCTTTATCTTTTTCTGTATCTTATTGAAGTTTGAGCTAAATTTTGTACTTAACTGTACTGTAACTAATAGCTATTCCTGATGTAGGGATAAAAAATCCTATCAAACAAATAAATCAATGAACATTTAAAGGTTTCCTCTACAGAGATGTTTTTTCCAACTAGAAATATAGCACAAGTGCACATACAAATCCTAATATTCAAGGGCATTAATTTGGCTTATAAAAGGACTTTGAGAAACAAATGAGAACCAGAAGAACTTTAGCCTTCTGTGGAGCTGTTTCAATATATGTGAAAGGCTGGTCCAGCAAAGTATGCTCCATCATCCAGGGGTTTTAACAGCAGTCCAATCAGTTTTAAGCTTTGCTTAGTCAATAAAAAAGTATTGATTAAAAGATGGATTTTCTAATTTGTGGAGCAATGCAGTAATTGGATAATAACAGGTTCCCACTGTAAGATTTTTATGAGGATATCACTTTATCTTTAAGCTGAATTTCCTTAACATGGCCGCTTTAAACTCAGGGTGATTTTAAGTGTTCTATATAATTGTAACAATAAACTGTTGGGTATAAATATGTATCCAAACACAATCACAGTAGATGTAAAATGTTCTACCATCAATGACCCATGGACAAACACCAATGAGCTCAATGAGCTGTAAGTCAATATTGGCTTTATATTCATTAGATGATAGCATTCTACAGACATTGTGTTGAGCACTAAACTGTGATACTTGCTGAATAACATTAATGGCTTATACTTAAAGATTATATGACATAGCTCCCAATTAAAATTGAGCCTAGTTGTGCTTTGGTACATCATACACAAGAAGTAAGTTCTGTGTTACTGAAACACAGTAAAATGTATACAGCCATAAGCTACATTGCATCATTTTAATGTTGATTGCTCAGTATTTCAATTATCCAGAAGGAACTTTATTTTGCGTCTTCTTCTGGATTAGGAGGAAACAAAAAATATGTGTGGATAATATAATGTTACTAAGCTTTGGTGTAACAGAAACTTCTATATGAATATCAAGACTGGACAGAGATACTTATTTTTAAGAAACATACCTCATTTAGTGTAAGACTCAGTACTACATATGTTATGTGGAAAAACGGTGGGTTGTCCTGTGTCTTTTACAGTCAAGTAAATATAATAGAAGAACACAAAGCAGAACTCTGCAGTATACTACACAAGCAAATTATCTGCATTAATTTAAAACACAGTTTAGGAAGCTCAGGAAAGAAACTCTATTAAAAAAGGGAGTATTCCTAAATTTAGAAATTAAATAATCCAGTACATCGATACTCAGTGCTATTTGTGCTCTTCTATTGTATTTCCTTGAGCTGGTAGCAAAAGAAAATTGAGTTTTTCACGCAGGACATTCCCCTTCTGAACTCATGTTAGCTGTGACCAATGGCTAGTCTTTTACAACCCCAAATCATGGTTTGCGGCAGTATAACTAGAATAAAAATATACCTTTGATGATATTTCTATATTGGAAATCTTAGTTTCAAAACCAAAGAATGGTCTTCTTTTTTTTTAATATAGTTTGTTATCTAAGGTTGTTAAATTCTCTCTTCAATAATGTAGGTAGTTTGCTTGTAATTACCAGTACAGAAGATCATTACAGAATTTACTTTTACCTTTTTTTTTTTTTTTGGTAGAGAACTACTTTCAATCTGCATTTCTTATAGCTATCCTTCTATTGTTATAATATATTAATATTTATTTTTTATAATTTAAATAGTCACTTTTCATCCTAGAAATATATCAAAAAATCACAAAAAGGTTGAGTTTGAAAGGAACCTGTGGAAGTCATCTTGCCTAAACCCTCTGCTCAACTAGGGCTGCCTAGAACACATTATCCAGGGTCACATCTAGATGAATTTCCAAACTGTCCAAGGAAGAAGTCTCCTTCTCTGGGCAATCTGTCCTCAGTTCAGTCCAGTCCTCAGTCATCATCACAGTTAAAAGGTTATTTGCTTATGTTGACTGCACCTCCCGTGTTTGAGTTTGTGCCCATTGCCCCTTGTCCTGTCACTGAAACCACAGAAAGAGCCTGGCTCCCTCTTACTCCCTTCCTTTAGGTATTTATATGCACTGATAAGATTTCTCTAGTGAGAAATACATGATCTTGATCAGACTTCATAGAGATGATTTGTCTCATCTTTGCATTTGCTTGTTGTGTTAAACAAGCAAGGGTATTTTAAAGTCTATTCTAAAAATAAATAATCTTAATTAAATTATCCTTTACCTTTACTGCAGGTAAGTGAACCATTTTTTCCTCTTGTGCAGGTTTGTGCACTTTGTACCCAATTGCAAGCTTGTATAAGCAAGCAGCAAGTCAAAGAAGTTAATGTACCTTACTACCCAGACTAGAAACTTCAAACTCAGAGAAAATTTTCTCTCTTTATTAGTTGATCTTATATTTGAACATAGATATATGATGTCAAAATGTTAATAGATTGAAGAAATAACTACAATTAATTTCTTTTAATGATATGATTATTTCAGAAGGGATGTACACATTATGAAAATAACAGTAACAGGACGACTTTATTCAAATATTATCTTCTTGACCACTCCAGCCCATGGGTTGGAATACTTCTTTGCATTTTTAGACCAAAAAATGGAAACCAAAGCTGAAAAGAGTTGAAATTTCAAGTGTTATTTTATTCATGGCATAATAATATACTAATGGTTCTAAGGCAAGTAATTGGAACACTCTAATAAAGAGCAGTGTAAATTTGTTATTGAAGGACTGTTTAACTATGGAGATAGTATATGGAGAAAATTATGTCTTCTGTAAGTATTTGTGAAAGAATTAACATAAAAGAGGACAAAGTCAGAATAAGTAATTAAATTACAAATTCAAAGTAGTTATCATATTACAGCATTTTTCCAAATTTTTTCAGTACTTTCCCAAGTGCTGTGTTAGCTGCTCGTTTTCCTTGTACTGTGTATTCCTTACAGAATCAGATTGTCTTTCTAGAATTCCTTACACAGGCTTAATTTCTATTGCTGGATAAGACCTGAGTCTGTTCAGGGACCAGATGTAGCAGGGAATCTCACCTGCCCCAAGAGTTTATCTGTTGTTACTTAACCTGTCAGATAACTCAAGCAGGACAAGCTGTTTTGTTGTGAGTTATTTTGGTGCCATGGGGTTAACCCTGGTCTGTCATCTACCATCTGCCAATGAACATCTTACTGGTGAAGTGAGATCTGGGAAGATAGGCCAGATTTCTGACTGGCAGACCCCTCACTTTATGACCATAAAAGCCACTCCAAACTTTCACAAAGCAGAAACCTGCACTTTTCCCTGGAACTGTGTGGTCCCTTGAGCAGGGATGCCTAGAGTTACTCCCTAGGGATTAAGTGAAGCTATCCGTGCACATTATTGTCATTTCAGTGGTAAGTTACAGTCGACTCCTAATCAATACTATTTATTTTGGTAGCTTTAATATAGCTATATCCCTTGATATAGTGCACTGTTCTATGTTATGGTGTAGTCTACTAGCAGTTGTTTTACACTGAGTAGTAATTCTGATTAAGATCTTTCAACTGTTGCCATGTTGTTTAATGCCATGTTTAACAAACCTGTTTAATAATTTATTATTATTATTAATAATAATAATAACAACAACATTTTTATAAATACATCTATCTGTCATGATTAGAACTTGTGGATCAGAGTGATTCCTTAAATTTAAACTGTTGCCAAAACCTGAGGCTAAAGCAGGGCTTGTCTGAAGCTTCCACTTATCCCATGACACCAAAACCACCTCACATGGGCTGGATTCTTTAAAACTTTATTTCATTTGTTAGAAACAGATCTTGTTTTTGAGAGAATGTATATGAGATTCAGTACTATACAGTAGCAAGTCAGTGCATTATATACCTCACTGTTCAGAACAATTTTGCTAATGTATACTTAGAGATGAGAAAAAAACCAAACCCATAAAATATTTGATTTTTTGAACTTACACATAAGGGTGTTTTAGGCTAATGTTAACTCTGAGACTTCTTATCTGTGCTGTGGTTCATTTATCTTTTCTCTTTGTCTTCATTCTTATTCATATCTTTCTGCTGAAAATATAACCCTTGCTTAAAGTGAGATTTTAAAAGCAATCTCAATGTTGCATTATTATTTTTATTCAGATCATCTGTTTCTGGTGTTACATGTACACATTTAAAAAAAAAAAAACAGTGTTACACAAATGAAGGGTAAGTAAGGTCTAAGTTTTCATCTTAATGAATTAACCAATGCAAAGACTTGGGAGAAGGCTGCATTTTAATCATCTAAGAGATCAGTTTCCAGGCTCCTTTCTTACACAGTTTCAGCCTTGGGTGACTTGCACCCTTCCAAAGGAATCTGAGCATGATTTGAGAGTATTAAAAGTATGGGTATTCGTTGTTTCTGGGCTTGGGGGTCAGAATATAGACTTGGCACTGTTTATGCATGTATATTTTATTCTATCTCCCTTTCTTCCCCACTGCCCTAAACCATAGGATATATCTCTAAGATGCTTCCTAAAAAAATACCCGTATTTTTCCAGGGACATCTACGTTCCTCTCAAAGATACATAAATTTTCTTCTTCTATTTTACCTCTGAAGCTTACTAAAACTTAATCCCACACAATACAGAGGTACATGAATGTGATTCTTTTTCTATACCAGGTCAAGCCTTTCATTAACTTATCATGAGAACATTTGACTGAGGTCGTATTCCATTTCCCGAGCAAATAAATTCACCTGTCTGAGCAGTTCCACCTCAGATTCCACTAGCTGGTTATTAGATCTCCCCAGAAGAAGAATGAATGTCTTCTGGTTTTACTGGTATTATCAAGCAGGCAATGGAGTCAGTACTGAAATACAGAATAGATCTCTCAACTGGAGATTTTTAAAATGTGCTGTGAAGTCATTCTCTTTCTTTTCCTTGTTTACACAATAAATGATTGTGTTAATCATTTTTTGTGTGGTTTTTTTGTTTGTTTGTTTTCTCTTGAAGCCACAAACTCAATTTTGATGGGCCATGTACTGGATTGGCTTTCTTTTTCAGAAAAAATACCTGTCCAGAATGTGAGAATCAGAATCCTTTTATTTAAATTAGAATTCTGTGAAACACAATGCATTTTCTAAGTAAAGCTGTTGCCAGGCAATAATGTCTAGCATTACTGAGTTTAAAAACACTGTAATTTTGTTTTCTGTAGAAGTCAAGAAGAAGAAGTCTTATTATTCTATATTTTTCTATATATTTTTTAGGATAGAGTAACTTTTTATAATCTTAGCACATCAAAGATTTGATGCCGATATGTAGAGTACAATGACAAAAAACACCTCAGTGTAAGTGATGCCTTGAGAAGGCTGATCTGGAACAGAAACTGGACAGTATTAAGAGAATAAAGTAGGTATTTAATAAAAGGGCCTTAAGGGGTACACCTTGGACCGTACAAGAGCCTGGCCAGGGCTACACCCAAGGTGGACCCCAAATGGTCACAGAATGCACGACTGGTCACAAGATTTCACATTTTCATAAGTTTTGGTCTATTTGCATATTGTAGCTAACTGTCCCATTATAGCTTCTGGTTATGAAGTTCCATCCTCTTTGTTCTCTCCTCTGAGCCCTCTGTTGTTTATGCTTTTCTGGGCTTGAAGCTTGTAACAGTTGTCCTTGGTCTCACACTTAATATGATGCTCAGAGCTACACACGTAGGCAGCACAGAATCTGTAAAATGTGAAAGCTAAAACTTAAGACATAATAAGAATCTGATATTGAAAAGCTGTTCCATTGTTACTGATAAGAATTTTGTTTCTTCTCTCCTCAGAAAACCATCTGTGACATTCTTCTTCTGCTTTCTTTTTATTTTTCTGCTGTTCATGTGAAAATACAATACTTATTTTGTTAAAATTTATTTAATTATACTAGATGACATATGAGAATGTGGGAGACACAACACTATCCTCTACACCCTGAGAATTATTTTTTGAGGATACAGGAAACTACCAGAATATCTTCCAAATGGGGATTAATTACGTTGCAAAGTTCTACACAAATTGCACAGAAAGGAACAGATTATTCATTGAAAGGACACATTTATTTGGAGACAGGTTAATGTACCTCTCATAAAGGTACTTTATAGGTTCTGCTCTAATTTCTTGTTTCCAACTATGCTTCAATTCTCTAATCCTGTCTATATATTTTTTTTACAAATAAAGGAGGAAAAGGGGCTTTCTGTGTACACTACTCCGTCCATTTTCTTGTATTACTTAAAATAATCTCAGATTTTCAGTAATGCTAATAATGGTTATACCTTGGTGACCCAATCTCAACCAACCAAATATTTCACTTTCTCTAAACCAACCATTTCTCTATCACAAAATATATACTGTGTAGAGGATGTAATGGTAGAATAGAAACAGAGAAAGGAGAAATTATAAAAAAAAAAAAGTTGTCTTGCTTTTAGGCTAAATCTGCTCATCATCTGCTGGAGAGAGCTCAGATGGACAGTGATACTAAATATACATTTAACAACTACCCCGTTAGAGGACGACTCTGACAGATTTGAATCGCTCCACAACAGTGCACCTGCCAGTGTCTGCAGTGTTGGTGCTCACAGTAAGGCCCAATGGCCATTTGTTATCTTTGGAAGGATGGACTGTTCTTTTGTACAGGACAATGAAGTTGAAACCAGTCTTCTTTTAGCAAGGACAATGAACCATGAAATTGGGCAGAGACAGCAGTGAATCAATGTAGCTCATACAGAAACAAAGAGCCCAGTATTGGACAGCAAAAGTATTTGTGATTTTTTTCTTCATCCTTTCTGTTGCTGGCTCTGCCTGTGGGCTTTGTTATCTTTCAGATGTTTTGCGTGTATCATATAAAGAACTTAATGACTTTTACGTCTGAAATCTCGACTGATATCTGCATTAAAATTGTTCTGAAGAAACCAATATGTAAAGAAACATCACGTTGCCATTTGCATGAGATCATGGACCCCATTCCTATTTAAATAGTCATTTTACCTTTCATATTTTACCCCCTCTTTTCTTGTCTATCTCATTTTGTCCTTATGTTTTCTCCATATCATCTTCTTGAGAAACAGCTCCCAGTTCAAACAATTCCTATTTCTGTTTTCTGCAGGAAAATATACGGTTAAGTGTTTTTCAGAACCTGGAAACAGAGAAGCCAGATGGCCATTTGAGCAGAGAGAGCATCTGATGGCTACCTGCCTATCTGCTAGCTGTAGACAGTGACTCTGGTGTGCTGTACTGGATACTCAATGGAGCACTGGCAAGAGCAGGGCTTTGAGACAAGAATGAGGTACCAGATGAGAAACTGACAAAACCAGAAACGACAGGCATTTCTCCAATATGTCCTATTTCCTCAAGTGAAAAGGTTGACCATCTGCTGAGACCCTCAACCAGCATGCATTCTGCTTTTGTTTTATTACTAATTTTGTGAGTTATTTATTACTTATTACTTATTATTTATTACCTAGGTTCATCAGCAGACTTCTCACACATGTCTGCTTTTGCTCGGTTTTGGTATTCTTTGGGTAGATTCAATTTTCAAATGAACTAAAATAAAAATAAACCACACTCCCTGCATTATTTTCAGACTTTATAGGTTGGCAGAAAACCATCAGAGATGAAGACATGGCATCTATCTTCAAAACCAAAAATAGTCTTTCCCATTAAAAATAATCATTTATACGTAGAAGTAGTATCTAGTAAAACTCACAACGTGACTTTACTCCTATGAGAAAATATCTGTCCTTCACTGTGCAATTGATATCTAAGGTAAATGTAATAGTTCTTTTCCATCTTGACTGGTTTTTTTTTTTTGTGATATGACTAATTTTGCACAAGTAAAAGCATTGACTTTCTGGCTTCTTCAAAGTTTTGTGTTTGTTTGAGTTAAATTGTCAGTATAATTGATAATACATATTGAAAACAGCTCCTTTTTACTTAACTCTTTTAATGACTTAAGCCATTACTGAGATTCCTAAAACCCAAGGAGAAAAAATTGGCATGATTCAGTGTTTTCCAATTAAATATATTATTAAAAGTATCACTTTCATCCATTTATAAAATATTTGCATAATTCTTGGAGCATGCACAAAACGGTTGCACGTAACTGAGTAGACTATCTTTCTGGACATGTAATCACTCCTTACAGTGGGAAAAAGGGACAACTTTCTTCTTGAACCAGAAGAATCAAATTCTTCAAGTAATTTATCTGGATTTTCTTCATTGAGCATTCCTTCTGGTAGGTCTTGAGGAAAACAGAAGATAATTTTTTTAAGAAATTAAACATAAGAAAACCACTCTGAACCTATGGCAATAGGTTCAGAGTGAGCAGTGCGAACACAGTACTGAATTAAGCTAAATTAGATTTGCTGTCTGACATAAATATAGTTTTAAGTTTATCATTAATGGGGACACCATCTGTTATAACAGAAGATGGTGTGTTTAAGACTGCTACATATATATTTGGGAGGCAGAAAATACCAGTGTGGAGAAATGTTCCATCTCACTCTTATCTGTCAGAATTTCTGTACGTGATATTTAAGGAAACCTTTAATATGGTTAGTGAACATTGCATTCCAATTCAGAACAGCTGTATAAATGAAGTAAATTATGACAAACTGGTCTACAGGCATCTTTGCTCTTCATCCTTCTAGTTGTACCTGGGAAGGCCTTTCATTTAGCACACATTAACAACATTGCTTTGTTTTTATCTCTGTCTCGGTAAATGTCTGTGTTGTTTATCAGTTGTAAGAGCTGGATAGATCCTCAGTGTGTGTGGTGAGTTGACCCTAGCTGGCTGCCAGGTGCCCACCAAGCTGCTTTCTCACTCTCACACCCTTCAACAGGACACAGGGAGAAAACAGGATGGAAGAGCTCATGAGCTGAGATAAAGACATGGAGATCATTTGCTGCTTACTGTCACGGGCAAAACAAACTGGACTCAGGGAAAAAAAAGCTTAATTTGCTGACAGCCATTTGTAATGGAGTAAGACAGTGGAAAATAAAAGCAGCCTCCTTCTCCCCTCCCACCTCTACTCCTGTTTTTTTCCAGGTTCATCTTCACTCCTGACTATTCTACTTTCCCCATATCATGCAGCCAAGGGAAATAGAAAATGGAGCTGCAGTTGGTTCATAATGCTTTCCCTCTGCCACTCCTTCCTTTTCTTACCTTCCCCTGCTTCAGCATCGAGTTCCTCCCACAGGACACTGTCCTTGATGAACTGCTCCAATATGGGTCTTTTCCATGCAACAGTTTCTGTCAGTAAATCTGCAGCATGGGCTTCTCTGCCCATGCTGCAGCTGGAGAAATAATGACTTCAGTAACCTGTCTTGGAAGAGGACTGTGTCAAAGTTTTTGAGAATTTTTCCATTCTTGAAATGTGAAGATTTTTGCCTCATAATATTTGTTGCAGTAAATTGCCTTATAATTATTAATAAATATTAGAATTATCAGATTAACACAGCAGATAGAATGTCAGGAAGCATTTCTGCTTTTAGAAATTGAAGGATTTAGATAATGTGTGCTGCCATGTCACTGTTACTACAGATTCAAACCACTAAGATCTCCTGTGATTGTTAAATAATGAATGTAAAAAGCAAATAATAAGCTACAAATGTAGTAAAACCAAATGTAGTTTAGAATGCTGTAGTGGTTTTGCTGGAATAGGGTTCATTTTCTTCATAGTAGTTACTACAATGCTGTTTTGTATTTATGACTAAAATAGTGTTGATAACACTGGGATGTTTTAGCAGCTATTGCACAGCATCAGGGTCTTCTCTGTTCCTCATACAAACCCAAGAGCAAGCAACTGGCACTGTACAAGAATTTGGGAGGCAGCAAATCTCAACAGGTGACCTAAACTGACCAAAGGTGTCATAGAATTAATTCCATGTCACAGAATGCCATACTTGGCAATAAAACCTGGTCAAAAAAAGGAGGAAAGGAGGACATTTGGAATGATAGTATTTTTCTTCATAAGGCAGTGTTACACGTGATGCAGCCCCGCTTTTCTGGAGATGGCTGAACATCTGTCTGCCTGTGGAAAGAGGTGAATTAATTCCTTATTTTCCTTTGCTTACGCACATGACTTTTGCTTTCCCAATTAAACTGTATTAATCTCAACCCAAGGGTTTTCACACTTTTACCCTTCTGATTCTCTTCCCCATCCACCCTGGAACTGGACATGAGGTGGACGTGGCTGTGTGGTACTTAGGTGCCTGCTGGGGCTGTTCCACAACAGATATCAACCCAAAAATACACATGCACAGCCTATTCATATATAGCTGCAAAAAATGGCCTGTTTCTGATTACCATTCTATAAGACTAAATATATAAGTCATCAGAAGTTAAGCAGATTGTGTCTCAAGTTCTCTTCTCTTAATGCTTGCTTTTCACCAAAATTCCCATCATAGCTTTAAACCAAAATTAATTAATTATTTAGCTAGATATAATGTTTCAATGCATCCCTGCTCAAAAATTGTGGAAGTTATTGTTTTATAAAAACCGCTGGAAGTATAATCCCATTCAAACAAGGATTGCTAAAGGAGGAGTAATATTGAATCCCAAAACTGTGCATTCCATGATACATGGTTATTAAAAATTCAGGTGGACCAAACATTTATTTTTAAATGAATTATTTAATTTAAAAAAATCTTGAATCACAACAATAACAAAAGAAATCATAACAACTCCCCAAAAGACGTAAAACATTCATACTGAGTGAATAGCTTCACTGACAGATGGTGTCTGAGAGAAGAACATGTCTCCAAGATTTCAATTTTTAGACTTCTGGCACACTGAAATGGAGTATATCCTTAAGAATTTAAAGAAGATCTAAAACAAAATCTGGTTGGTAATAAAATGAAATATCAGGTGCAAATATTTCTCTAGATAAATACATTATAAATGTTCTAAAACTAAATTTCTGAGTTTTAAAAAGAACACATCATAGAACATTTTTGTTTTGACTAAGATATTAGAAGACACTATCTTACAGGTTGTAAAATAAGCTCAGATGAGTGATTATCACTGCCTAGTGAGAACCAGTGCTTATCAGTCACTTCTAATTCATATAAATGTGACATATCTTAATCTAACCTTTTTTTAGGATGGCTTTTAAGGAGTTTGTCAGAAAAGCTATTTAAAGGTGGTTTAAACATATCCTGGTGGGTTTTCTTTTTTTCTTTTCAGTATGACTTTGGCTGACATGATAGCCTAACATATTTATAATCATGGATTTTCACATATCTAAGAAATACAGTATAATCTAATTTAATAATTTTTTAGTAAGGCTTTTGACATTAGAGACTGGACTGAAAACTAGCTTGGTCCGGAGGGTTGCGACCATTTGCACAAACTCCGTTTGGAGGCCAGTCACCAATGTACTCTGTGCACTGATAGTGAGTGAAACACTGTTTAACATCTTGCTGAATGACCTAGAAGTTTGGACCAAGTGCACCCTCAGCAGGTTTGCAGATGATACAAAATTGGGAAATACAATTTCTGTACCAGACAGATCGGCCCGGGCAATTGGGCTGTCAGTAATCTCACAAAATTCAGCAAAGGAAAATGCAAAGTTTTAATCCTGCAGAGGAATAACCCAAGGCACTAGTACAGATTAGAGGCTAACCACCTGGAAAGAAGCTCTTCAGAAGAGAGCCTGAGAGTCCTGGTAAACAACTAGCTGACCATGAACCAGCAATATGCCTTTCATGGCAAAGGAGGTCAAAAACATGCTGGGCTGCACAAGAGTAAAATGTGCCTGAAGGTTGAGAAATGTGATCCTCCTCCTCTGCTCAGCACTGCTGAGACACATCTGGAGGGCTTAGTCCATGTCTGGGCTTTCCAGTGTAAGAGACTCATGGATCAACTGGAATAAGTCCATCAAATGAATGCTAAAATTATTAAAGGACTGAAGCATTTTTAAGTTGAATATAGGCTGAGAAAGCTGGACCTGCCCAGCCTGAAAAAGGCTTGAGGAGATCTCATCAATAGACACAAATTAAAACACATGGAATTCAGTCTAAACACAAGAAATTTTTTTTTTTTTTTGTAGGAGTGGTCAAACTCTGGGACAAACTACCCAGAGAATTTGTGGAGTGTCTACACTTATGAGATACTAAAACCACGACTGGACACAGCCCTGGTTAACCTGATGGAGCCAAATGTTTAGGCATTATTTTTGGACTAGAGAATCTCCAGAGGTTCTTTGAAATCTTAGATATTCTATGATTCTGCAAGCGTGTGAAATAGATTTTACGCAAGAGGGTTTTTTATGTAATAAAGTTATATCTAAACTGGAATCTAGGCAGCACCAGACAACAACATATATAGATATATGTATTCAAATGCTAATTTTTAAAAAAATATATATTAGGGAAGTTAATAACTTTTTTAGGTACTATTTGCTATTTTATTTATTAATTTATAATCT
>VXBR01006364.1:386349-399502 GCA_013400215.1 Cisticola juncidis | reverse complement strand
CTGCTGCTCCCTGCCTGTCCATCGCTGCTGACGCAGCCCCAGTGCAAAGGCCTCAGAGCTCCCAGGGTGTACTGCTGTCCCAGAAGTCCAATTGAGGTGAATAACACCTCAAAAAACAAACTAACACCAAATCTGAGCGCACAGAGGACACCACGGGGTTGGCCAGCCATCAAGCTGTCTGCTAGAGTCTTCTGCTTCCTCACCATGACCTAAAGAACTGAGAGAGAGAGAGACCCCTGGACTCTATGACCCAGAAGAGGTATTTCTGGGAACTCCTGTGATGGAAGGAAGCTTTGACTCTGCAGCATGAGCACTAGGATCGATCGATCTCACCTCCTTCTCTGCGGTATCCCCATAAGAGCAGCGGTGGTGTGCGCAGCCCCACAAGCCCCCACCCCAAAGCTGTCCTCAATAAAGGCTTTTAAAAGGGAGAAGAAGGTCTCCTTGCCCTGTTTTTAACATTCTCCATATCTTTAATTTTAGAGCATGGCAGAATGCTTGAAGGGGTGCACTAGATTTAACAACTGCATTAATATTTGCTGTTTGCAAAGAGTTTAGCACATTTTGGAAATCTCAGGCACTTAGTGTCTCGGACTTCGTAAGTTTTTGTGTTTTCTTATGATAATAAGAAATATACTTTTAAAAGGAGCTGGTGGAGGAAAAAAATAAAGTTAAGAAGCAGGAAGAGGATCTTGAAAAATCAATTGATGGACATGATTTATGTTACCAAGACTGCACTAGTATTATTCAAGAAAATGGCAAAATGAACCTTTGAATTTTTGTTTCCATTTTAGTTGAGAAGATAGCCTTCAAAGAGTTAAGAAAGGTTTTATAAAGTTGTTGAACGTTAAAAAATGTACCAAAAAGCCCTAGTTCATAAAAATTCTCAATACAAATAAACCATCAAGAATTATACTGATCAAAAATTAAGTTTTACTGAGCATGATGATGTAGCTAGCTGCTTCCTTATTGAGCAATGCAGTGACTGATAATTTGAAATATTTCAACTTCCTTATTGTAACCTAATTTGGGTTATAATGAAAAGTGGATATCATGAAGAAAATTTAAAGGGTACTATCCATCATGACTCACACCCACTGCATTCTTTCAGACATTCTCTTACACAGATCAGCACAGAGGTTTTCCCCTCTACAGTTAATCCTTTGCCCTCTGCCTGTATTCAGAGGCTGGCTATGGTTTCAAATCTAAAGTGAGGGTCTCTGAGGGGTTTAGCAAATAAATGTCCAATTTTTACTAAAAAGAAGGCCAACAGCACTTTTTTTTTTTTTTTCTTTTTTACAGTTCTTCTACATAATTTTATTCCCAATAGCTGCTATGGGGCTAGGTTTTGTATTAGCAGTGAACACAGGTTGGTAATAGAGAGATGTTTTGTTGTTGCTGAGCAGGGCTTAAACACAGTCAAGACCTTTTTTCTGCTTTTCCAACTGCCATGCTGATGAGGACGGTGGGGGTACACTGGATTTTGGGAGGAAGCACAGGCAGGACAGGTGACCCAAACAGATCAAAAGGGTATTCCAGACCATGTGAAATCATGCTCAGTATATAAAGAGTGGGGAAGAAGGAGGAAGGGGAAGACATTTGGAATGATGATGTTTGTCTTCCCAAGTCACTGTCTTGTGTGAGGGAGCCCCGATATCCTGGAGATGGCTGAACACCTGCCTGCCTCTGGGAAGCAGTGAATGAATTCTCTGTTTCATTTTACTTGTGTACATGGCTTTTGCTTTCCCAATTAAATGGTCTTTATCTCAACCCACATGTTTTCCTGCTTTTACCCATCCAGTCCTCTCCCAGAGCCCATTGATGAGGGAGTGAGTGAGTTCTAGGTGCAGCTTGGTTGGCTGGTAGCTGAGGTTAAACCATGACAGGATGAGGGAAATTAGAAAAGGAAAGGGGAAGGAAAAGGGAAAAGGGAAAAGGGAAAAGGGAAAAGGGAAAAGGGAAAAGGGAAAAGGGGAAGGGAAAAGGGAAAGGGAAGTAAGACACTAGTGAAAATCCAATTACAGAACTCATTTTGGTGTAAAATTCAGATGAAGACAGGAAATACTAAGGCAATTTTGAAGGCTGTATATATATTGTTCCTGAGGGGTGGAATATTAAAACACCCAAATTTGTGAGAGGTGGAACATTAAGAAAGCAAATCATGCCTTTGTGTTAGACTTTTGGGGTGCAAGTAGTGCTACATGTAATGAAAATGGGGACCTTACAAATAAGCTGACTTCTGGAATATATACTATGAACAGTGAGTTTTTAATTTTCTTTCATTACAAATGATACTGTGATCCCAAACTGTAACTAAAAAAATTGCAAATTGAATCAGTCAGTATCATCTAAACCTGAGACTGATTGAGAAGGATCATTGAGTTCAAATCACCGCTCCTTAGTACTACCTAAAAACAAGCCACTTGACTAAGAGCATCATAAAGATGTTCCTTGAACTGTGACCCTGGGGACCCTGTTCCAGTGACAGCCCTTTCAGGGAGGAACCTCTTCCTGTTGTACAATCAACACTTCCCCTGAGGCAGTTTAATTTGATTTCCCCGTGCTGGTCTCCAGGGAGAGGAGACCAGTATCTCCTCCTCTGTTTTCCCACCTTGAGGAAGCTGTAGACTGCAATGAAGTCCCCCCTCAGCTTTCTCTTTTCCAAGCTGGAAAAAAACAGGTGAATTCAGCTGCTTCTCATAAGTCTTGACTTTGAGGCCTTTCATCATCCTGGTCTCCCTCCTCTGGGCACACTCTAATAGTTTGGTTTCCTTCCTATTTTGAGGTACTACAAATCTGCACTCAATACTTGAGGAGAGGCCGCACCAGCACAGAGCAGAGTGGAACAGTCACCTCCCTCAGCTGGCTGGAGATGCTGTGTTTTATGCATTCCTGAATATGGTTGGCCTTTTTGGGTGACAGGGCATACAGCTGACTACTACTGAACTTGCCATTTATTGGAAACACCAGATATTTTTTTTTTCTGCAGGACTGTTCTTCAACCCCTAATCCTAAAATTTGTACATAGAATTACCTTATCCCAGGTGGAAAATCCAATACTTGCTCTTGTTAAATTTCATGTATGGTGGTGGCTTAGCTCTCTAGTCTACCCAGATCTCTAAGACCTCACTATCCATGAGGGGTTCTACAGCTCCCCCAAATGCAGTATGATCGGCAGACTTACATATTGTATATTCAATTCCTGTGTCCAGGTCACCCACAAAAACTTTGAAGGGCACTGGCCCTAAATCTTATCCCTGGGGAACCATTTTGGTAGCAGGCTGCCTGCCTAATACAATATAATTTACTATCACCCTTTATAACCCGTCAGACAATTGCTCATCCAACATGCTAGAGACTTGTCTAGTAGTGAGCCGGACATTTTCCCAGAAACATGTTGTGAGAGACAGCATTTAAAGCTTTGTTAAAACAAATAAACCCCCCCGAACACATCTACTGGCTTCCCTTGGTCAACTAAATGGGTGACTTTGTCCTAAAAGAAACCTAAGTAGATTAAGCAGAACTTTCCCCTTATGAAGACTGTAACAAATTGCTGTGTTGTTTCTCAAGTGGTTTTTAATTCTCAGAATAACCTTCTCCATAATTTTACCAGGCACTGAAGTGAGAAACATAGGTCTGTAATTAGCATAGTCTTCCTTCTAAAAACTGGGACACCATTTCTCAGCTTCCAGTCAACGGGGACCTCTCCAAAGTCCCATGACTATTGAAAAATAATGACAAGAGGTCCCATGATGACATCAGCCAGCCCTTTTGGCACCCTGGAAGGAATCCCATTGGACTCCACAGATTAATATGCATCCAGCTGGAGCAGCAAATCCCAAACAATTCCAGAATTGGCTGAGAGTTCATTGTCCCCTCAGTCATGGTCTTTCAATACTGGGCTTCCAGGGTTGCAGAGCAAATCACTGGTGTTAAAACAGAGGTGAGGAAGAAATTAAACTTCTCTGCTTTGTCTATGTCATTTTTTGTAGAGGTAACAGACCTCATAAAATAACAGATCAATTTAATTTGTGACTTTCTGGTGTTAACCTATTTTTAGACAGACCTTTTTGTTGTTCGTCATAGTGCTGACTAGCTTGAACTGTAATGGAGCTCTGGCAATGCAAATTTTCATCCTACAGTGGTGAAATTTATTGAAAAATCTTTGACAATTTGATGAAAGACATTTTTATTATCAAATATTAAGATTCATTGTTTTACGCAGCATGACTTTTTTGGCATAAATCTGAATGTCATATTTTAATTATCTCTTTTCTTGTAAAGTATATGAAATAAATCCCCATTTGTGAGAAATACTATCTACTGTTTTCTTAAATGCTATCTTATTGTTGCTTAGGCACTTATTGCACAAAATAGACTTATTAAACCATAAGGTAAAGAATTCTCATATTAGTCTTACCATTTTCCTCCCTGCCCCATCCCAAATGAAAGACTCAAGCAAGTTGATTCAGCAACTTCAGTCCAGTCTGAAGAAGTTACATTATTGAAGTGAAAAACAGTCAAGTTCCATAAGTAATTCCTAAGGAAATATGCCTATTCTTTGTCTTGGAAACAGTGCATCAACAACTTCATATAACATTAAAAGCATCTATATTACATTATATTTTAAACTCATTTTTACACTGATTCTTTAAAAAATACACATAAATAAATGTAAACTTATCTGTTTTAAAAAATGAACGTTTTAATTAACAAATCACTTTAACATTTTATGAGGTAACATGCGCTGAAAAACCTTGGGATTTTCCAAAACAGACTTTAATTTTACTAGAGCACATTTTGAAAAGAATGAATGATTGAATATTCTACCTCCATGAAACACATGTCCTATTGAATATTTGAGTGATTTTTTTTTTCTTATACAAAGATCAGTGAAGAAAATATAATGACATATAATGACATGATACATAAACTAAGTGAATTTGCTATATTTAAAATTCTGGCAATATAAATAGAATTATAGAATTATAGAATGATAGAATTATAGCAACATGCTTTTAAGACTCAAATATGACATGTGGGGACAGGCTGCTTTATAAGATGATGCTTAATGATTATCTATAGAAATATTGAGGATTGTCAAGATTGCAGAAACTGGAAAAGATATTTGTGATGTATATAATTAAAAGGATTTTTTTTAAACAAAAAGTGGGAGAGCTGTTGTGTTGGAAGTATATTCTTGAAAAATATACCTAGAAACTGTATATTTAGTTAGAAAATATTAAAAATTACAATGTCAAGGTATAAGAATATATTTAGTATAAAAATATTTTTGTTCAATGTATTGTACCTATGATTGCAAATCCTGAAATAATCACAATTTTTAATCATTCCAAGAAAACCATGTGAATGAGCAGCCACCAACTTTTCTTCATCAAGAACTATTCACACTCTGGCTATTTTATAGGATAAAAAAATGTAGCAGGTGCAGGTCAGAAGTTGGAGACACCATACAGCTTGATTTTTGCAATTCTTTTGATACAGCCTACAATATTTTCCCCATAGGATTCCTATCAGGTAAGCAAAAACTTGATTGTAAAGCTGTACAAAAAGAACAGTTATTAAAGGTTTACTGTGAAACTTGAGGAATGGACTGAGCAGAATTCTAAGGGAGGCTGTGATGGCTCTAGTAATGTTCAGCAGGATGATAGAATGACAAGTACACTGATTAAATTCACAGATGACATCAACCTTTTGGAATCTGCAAGCACATTGAAGCTGGTTTCAGAATATTTTTAAGAAAATGGAGAAACTTTGAGAAAAAGAGATGCAATTCTACAAGGACATTTGCAAGGTGGTAATAATCAGCTGCATGAAATGAAGACAGAGAATAATTGGCCAACTTATTGAAGAAATTGGGTTATTTTATCTAGACAAAAAGGAGAAATAAAGATCAAATAATAGCCTTTATATATAGACTATACCTGCCAAGAGTAAGATGTTTTCTCCAAGCCACCTGTAAACAGGTTAAGAAGTGAGCACTAGTTATGTCAGAACTTTTTTTTTTTTTTTTGCTATAAAAATAGGTAGGCATCAGAACACATTTGCTAGACAAACTCCAAAACCTCTGTCACTGCAGGCATTGTAGTATTGTGCAGCCACTTATCCCTCTCCTCACTCCAGCCATACTACCAGTGGCAGCTGAGATGTTGCATCCAGGTTACCCTGAACTTTGGAAAGTGCAATAGCAATGCAGTTTGGGAGATGAATGTCAACACAGTAGCCAAGAGCTGTGTGGAATGGGGAACCCAGACATCTCGGCTGTAGAGGATAGTGCACCTACTAAACCAAAATACATGCTGCTACTTTAGAGGGATGTTCCCTAAATCAACTAAGTCTCTGAGGTCAGGGTGAGGAAAAGGAGTCTTCTCTCAGTGTTCTTTACTTGATATGCAAATGTACTCCAGTTCTATTCCCCAGCTGGCCCATTGGCCTCCCCGCCCCTTTTCTCCCCTATATGTCCCTTTCCTCGAATGTTCTCCTTTCCTCATGATTCCATTGGTCCCTGTTTGGTGCAATCCTCCACCTCTGTTCTGCCCCTGTCCTGTCCTGGTTCCACCCCTGTACCCCCACTGGTTCTCCTTATACCTTACCCTGCCTCTGCACCACTTTATCCCTCACCCATTGGACCCTGTTCCCAACTCCGCCCCTGCTACCCCATCTACAAACCCTGGTCCCTCACATGTGCCTTGTCCTGGGCCCTGGACCCCTTTACATGCAGGTGGAATAAACCTTCTCCATTGAACTTCACATGTAGACCCTTCCTGCTTCGTTACTGCCGAGGGAGGGATTACAGCTGTCCCATGTGTGTGAGCACCTCTAAGATTGTGTGCCTGTGACACCGACTCCTCAGCTGGGGATGCTCCTGGAAGGCTGCAGCACCCTATCACTTCCACCTGCCATGACATTGCTGGTGGTGAAATATGCCTGTAATTCAATCACAGAATCAAAGAGTGCTTTGAGTGGGAAGGGACCTTAAGGTTCATCAAGCTCCAGTCCCCTGTCATGAGCAGTGACACCTCCCAATAGACCAGGTTGCTCAATGCCTCATCCAGCCTGGCCTTGAACACATCCAGGAATGGGACGTCCACAATTTCTCTGGGCAACCTAGTCCAGTACCTAAAAAAAGGCATTGCCATGTTTATAAATAGCACAGGGCTCATTGAGCTTGCTTGCACACCAGGGTTTTGTCTTGAGCAGACACCTCTCAAGACTACTCCTCAAGGCTGAGGGATTTCTTGCTTCAACAGTAAGTGACTAATAGCACATTAAACTTCGAAGTTTAGGCGAATGATGTGGGAGATTGATTGTGAACGTGTTCTTTCAGACATAATTGTTGACCATGTCTGGGACTAAGCCACATGTAAACTCTTCTCTGAGAATGAATTTAGAATACAAAGGGACATTTCTGAATATCATGACTCAGTGTGTGGAGGGTGTTTCTCTGACAGTTTTGTCTTACCCTTTCTTCCATGAGCTAAATAATCAAGTATACCTTGCCACTGAATCTTGATAAACTACTGTTTCATTTCCTATCAAACTCTGTTAAATCACTTTTTATATCAATGAACATATTTTTACTTGTTTCCCACAAGGGAAATGACTCACTCCATCAACTACAATATATTTTAAAGAAAATAGGAATACCCTATCTAATCTTTCCATACTAATGGGGTGAACTAGCTGGCCTATTACAAATGCTTTTGGGCAAACTTGTTTTGTGAGATTATATGTATGTGTATGTATCTATGTGCAGTTGAAGCTCCATGCTTCATTGCAGCCAAGTATCACTTAACAAATTATTTTCTTAATATTAGAAACTAAGCATCATAACTTATTTTTAACCATGAACCTTTTTGCCAGCTAAAGCTCAGATGTCTAGCTGCACTATTGTAACGTAAGAGTTACTTGTCAGTTACACTACATCATGTGCATGATCTTAGGGAAAAGAATATTGCCAGTTGTTCTGATTTTTATTTCAATTTATGTTGCTCTCTGTCTTAATTTACCTCACTCCAGAATATGTAATTGGGGGGAAAAGGTAGATCAGAAACATGTCCAGGACAAATTACCTGCTTAGCATGCTCTTAAAACTGCTTAACTAGAAGCACATCCTTAGAGTTTTTTTGTAGAAATTCTATAGTTTACAGTCTACTGTAGAATACATAAAGAAAGAAAGAGACAAGCTGATGTAGCATACAGAGTTGTATGGCATATATAAAATATTTTGGTCAGCAGGTTTTGCTATTTACCCCTAACACCTGTAGAGAAAAATGTACTGTTGAGAAGGATCTGCCAGTGAAAAAAGGTAATCTTTGTCAGTGTCTGCAAATGTGATCCCTTCCATTGTTCAGAAAATTTTGGCAGCTAAAAATAGTTCAGATAAATAGATTGTCCAGTCAGTGTGACCAGATTCTATTTTTCATCCTTTTATCCTAGTAGATTTGTGACAGGTACTTTCTTTGCAATGAATTATAGATGACACATATGCAGGAATTTCAGTTGTTAGTGTAATGGCATTCTGGAATATAATATGAGGTTATATATGTATGTAATATGTAACTATACAGATCTGATGCATCAGTAGATTGGCTATAATGCTTTGATATCCATATCTATCACTGTTTGCTTCTCTAAAAAGAACTCAGAGGACAGGAGAAAGCATATATTTTAGCCTACCTTAGTGCCTGTATGGAAAGCTAGGATTGGCAGCTTGGTGCAAACACAACAGTTGAAAGCAACTGTAAAGTATTCTCAGAAGATATTTGGAGCTCTATGGAAGTAGTCATTGGAAATGGATCAGCCAGAAAATGATGTATTCTCAACACTAACAGAAGGGCTTGACACAGACAAATCTGAATCTATACTGTGGGCAGGACACAGTATTTCCACCTCTTTCAGTGTAGTCTGTGGATTGACATTTCACCAGGGACTGAAGAAGTAACAATTCCCAGAAGGCTGAACTATTATATCAATATTTCACTTAGGCAAAATCCTATGTGATTTCTGTGATCACTCGTAAGTTATTGCTAAAGAGTCTAAATATTCTCTATTAGTATCAGAAGAAATTCTGAAAGTGTATAAGTAAAATGGTTAGTAAATAAATAGGGTTTTTTTTCCTCTCCATAGAAGAATTTTCTGCTTATTTGATAAGTATTGTTTTGGGGATTATGAATAGCTTTCTGTATATAGCTAGCCTGAACGAAGAAATTATAATCTACCTTTTGTTTTTTCAGCTGTCAAAATACATCCCCGGTGCTTTATTGCAATAATGTCGAATAAAATATAGCAAGATGTAAACCGTATTTCCCCCAATAGTTTTTAATTTTGGTTCAGTACCCTGAGTGCATCAAAACCTGGGATTCACATCTGTATCTTTATCGATTCTTTCTCTGTGAGTGTGTCACCAAATTATTTTTATTTCATCTGAGATCAATAACCACCTATTCTACAGTTTTACCCCTTTACTGCATAATCTTCTTGTGAAATGTCTACTGACAGTAATTAGTAGCTTTTTCTATATCTCATGCGTGTCTCATCTTTTCCAGTCTCTCAGATGGAAGTTGCAGAACTTAACAGAAAACAAGTAGGCCTTTCTACTCTTCTAAAATTCCAGGAAATCAAACTTTTGACACATTTGACACTATTTGGTAGGTTACGTTTTTCTATAAATCGAAATCTGGTCATGAAATACAATAATAACGTCTCTGAGCTCAGAAAGTGCCACTCATGAAATGATTTGGAGAACAGTATAGTATAAATTGCTTGTGATAAGAATACTTCAGTGGATAGCAAGCATATAATCCTTTAGTCCATTTTCATATTCTAATGCAGGCTAGGATTTGTAGATAATAGCTGGAAATCTCTCCCTTGGCTGATGGCATGGTTATCAAAAGCTGTAGTTCTTACTGTTTCAAGCACCTGAGGATTATATTTAGGATATATTAAATACTCAGCTTATTCTGATCATAGGTATCTTGATAATTTTATGACACTGTGCTAATTATGCCTCACTAATGATGAATAAAAAGTGTCAGGAAAAATATTACTATGACCTTTGCCATATCTTTTCATGGTGTTATTAAGAATTTTACAAAACAAAGAGCTTATGGAATCCAGAGGAAAAGGAAACCCAGGACACAATATTTTACATGCTAAGAAAACAGAAGGAAATCATTAGCGTATGAATCTGGATATGGAACAAAGAATCATCTTATAGCAATCTTATAGGTAATAGAGAAGGTATGAACTAGGTCACAGATATATAAAAAGGAAAGTAAAACAGACTTGGGGTGAGGCTACAGAGTTCACTTATTTTGTGCTGATTATAGGATTGCATGGGCCAGCCGTATTCTGAGTCAAACAAGCTCACATATGGTAAAAAGAGGTCTTGGTTCAACAGTACAAGAAGCTTTTTTCTGGCCATTCTACAGAACACTACCAATGAGAAAAAGCAGGATAAAAACTATTGACAAGACAGTAGACCAAAGAGAATTAAACAACAATGAGAAGTGAAAAATTTAAGGAACCTGAGCAATGAATCTGAATTAATTAACATATATATGTTTGAAGTATTTATTACCAAATTAAAAAAAAAACCTGTTATATTTATGCATTTCAGAAAGCACAATGCAGAAAATAATGAAATTTAGAGTTAATAATATTAATGGATAGCAGAAAAGTGGAAGGTGGAGATGGAAAACAAATTTGACCTTCCAAATCAGTTAAGGTGACAAAATGAACATTTTTACAGCTGGAAATGATTCAAAAGATGATGATGCAGAAATGGGTGATTCACCTTTGGAAATAAGACCTAAAAATTACAGATTTGAAAGGTTATATTTTTTAACCTTTGATAACAGTTTCCCTTAGAACTAATAAATAGTAAATCAGTCACAAGTTTCAACGGAAAAGTTGTCAACTACAAATTATGGTAATTGTGTCAGTATACTAAACATGGACATTATAATTTTTTAAAATAAGCTATCTGGCACAGTCTGAGACCATTAATGTTTTTAAAGGTCTTATGTATGTATTTATTATGTTTCAGAATAAAAAGAACTAATAAATGCCATGTTTAAATGATATAGCAACAGATATTGCTAATGAAGTTGGATATAATGAACATTTATTTGAAAACTTAAACCAAGACAATTGACTTTGCATTGTGTTTGCTACATGAATTTGGAAAATATATAGCTATAATGGAACAAGTAACACTTTGCCATCCTAAACTTGGCTTCAGTTTATATCAAACACTTGTTCAGTCTCCCCTTAAACTTACATACTTTTTTTATCCACAGCATTCTTTGTCAAGGAGTACTGTCAGTCTGCTTGCTAAAATGTGGAGAATCAGTTGCACTTGATTAGTCTGAATCTGTATTCTGGTAGCTTCAAATGAGGGCCACAAGTCTGAGCAATGGAACAGAGAATAAGCAGCTGAACAGTTCCTCCATGCGCACTATGGCCCTCACTCATGGTTTGTAGCCTTTTGCTGTATTCCTTTCATGTCATCACCTCCTTTTAGGTCTTTATACAGACAGTTAAGTCTGCTTGACAAGCTCCTAGTGACAGGTATTTTCTGTTTACCACCCAAGTTCAGTCTTACAGAAGACAAAAAGGAAAAATCCCCGAGTAACAGACTCTTCATGTTGATGCTATAAAAATGTCTAAGAATACACCATGTTTTGTGTCTGTCATGTTCACGTTTGAAAAGGGAGTTAGTGGTCCTATGGTTTAAAATGCAAGTTGAAACTTACATACAATAATAAGAAAAATGCAGTTAGGATTGGCTCTTGAATTTTATATTTTAATCCAATTTGAGAAAAAATCAACAAGGACGATAGATAACCTATCAGACAAATGACTAGTGATAGGTTTTAACTTGAACTGATTTTGTCTATCTGACTCATAAGTGTTGCAAAGAATTTTGGCTGAGGACAGCATCATGATACATGCGAAATGGCAGAACTAATGGATACCAAAGTGATAAAGACAGAATTCTGTGGAGATGAATTCCTTAGAAGAAAACTTTAAAACCCTGTAATTAGCAAAGAGTGTGATGTATTGCAATATGCTCAATTTTACACTGAGAAGTACTATATAAAGCACATCTATTGATTAACATAAATCTCAACTAAGGGTTTGACTTATGGATAACAATGATTTGTATTATACCTGTACATTTTACGTTGTTTCTATCACTGCATCTCATAATTAATAGTAATTCTCTCACTGGGATGTTTAAAAGAATAGTAAGTGGGAGGACAATTTGATTTTTGCACTGAGAAAAAAGAACAACCTTAAAGACCTTATCTTCCACAAACCTTATCTTTGCAGATCACTTTAGCTGTTGGCAGTAGGCCTGTTGTTGTAAATGGATGTGATGTAAAAATGCAATCAGACTAATTCTTAGTTTAGACAAATGGTAGATGGTAAATATTTTAAAATGAAATAATTATTGGAAGGAAAATACTGTATGAAAATAATGTAGGCAGAGGAACATGAAGTCTTGGTTCTTTTAAAAAAGGTATCCATCAATGCATAGGACTCTGCATGATTTCAGCACTAGGTTAATACAGAATTCCTGGCAGGATGAGGGTCCAGGCATATATTTCATAGTTTCCTAGCATATATAACTTGCTGCTTGTCATCTTGGAAAAGCAATGACAGAGATAGTTTCTCCAAGATCATTTGTGTGCTCTGTCATTGTCCTCAGAATCTCAATCTGTGAGGGCTATCTTCCAGTAAAATGGGGTCATGTACATCCTTTTACCTTGGAGAACTAGTTCCTATGAGTCTGTATTATGATACTGTGAATATGAGCTGTAATAGGGGAGGAGATTATGCAGCAAGTAGAAACAATACATTGAGACAAAGTAAGGACTTCGTGAGCTACTTCATACAGTCATAGGATGATTTGGGTTAGAAAGGGTGCTTAAATTTCATCTAGTCTTAATTCCTCTGCAATGAGCAGGAACACCTTCAACTCAGCCAGTTGCTCAGAGCCCTGTCCAGTCTGACCTTGAACATTTCCATGGATGTGACATCTACCACCTCTCCAGGAAACCTGTTCCACTGTTTCATCATCCTTACAAAAAAAAAAAAAAAAAAAAAAAATTCCCCATCCTGT